>JBBWWR010000244.1:0-119755 GCA_039583875.1 Platanthera guangdongensis | reverse complement strand
TTACCTTCTCAGGAGTTGGCATTTCTTTGGTTAACACTCTATCCCCCTAGAGAAGATTCTCATATCCATCTTCCTCATATGGTTGATCTTAGATCCAGCTGCTTGACCCACCACCTCTGGTATACTACCAGCTAGGTATAGACTTATTATTCTACCCAAATTGGGCTTCTTCATACTCTCTTTTATCTTCTCAAACACTACTGCAGACCAATCAGTTTCTAGTTTGAAGATAATTCTTGTCATTAGACTGAACATATAAGCAGATATTCTATCATGCCCTCTAGGATTGCTCAAGATAACTTTGCCAACAATTTCAGATAAGAATTTGCCTTGCATATTCATTCCCTTTCTGTTGAAAACAGATCCTATTTTCATGTTGGAGTCCAGTCCACTCCATGTTAATGCTTCTCTAGTCTAAGAAGCAGAAACATCTTCTTCTTCATTAGTTCTTGGTAGTTGAAGTACCTTTCTCAGACTCTTAGGAGAGACCTTCACCTTTACCCCATGAACTCTTGACTTAATCTTTAGTCCTGATTCATCTATTGTTGCTCCATTCAGAAATTCCAGGACCTCCTTCTTCCAGATTTTGATCGGTTCTGAGACAAGAAATTCTAATCCAGTCTCTGCGATTAGGGTTATCACGCCTTTGATATCGGGTTCCGCATCATCAAATGCGTGCCGCACGAGTTCATATCCTTCATTCACATTCTCTTCTAGCTTGGGCGCCATTAGGGTTTGAAGAAATTTGAATTTAGAGAAGAGAGGTGTCGACTCACAAGTTTGGTCTCGAAACTTTGGTGAGCATGTCGACAAACAATGGCAACAACCTATTTATACCTTTCTAGAATCGAAGATGAAAGGGCGCGTCAAAATACTCAAATTGTGTCGACACTGTTGATAAGTGTCGACACAGACTTATAATGTCTCAACAACTATGTGTCGACACAAGTATAGTCGACAGAATATATGTGTCGACACTTGTTGATGTGTCGACACCGCTTTGCTCGACACTTAGTCGAGACTTTACTAGACTAATTCTAAGTAAAGCCTAAGTGTCGACACCACCTTGTATGTGTCGACACCTACACTGCATGTGTCGACACTAATTCTCTGAAGTGTCGACACTGATTTCCTAGATGTGTCGACATTATTTCTCTGAAATGTCGACACCACTTCTATGTGTCGACACCGACAACTCTGTGTGTCGACACCATTTTACTTAGCCAATTTTGAAAACTTATTCTAAGTTAATCATACCTAATTCAATTTTAAATTTATTGAACTTGGTTTCATCTAAGGGCTTAGTATACATGTCAGCTAGTTGATTATCTGTATTAATATATTCTAGGGAAATATCTCCTTTTTCCACATGTTCTCTTAGAAAATGGTATTTTATTTCTATGTCCTTAGTCCTACTATGGGAGACAGGATTGTTTGCAAGAGAAATAGCACTAGTAGAGTCACAAAATAGAGGTGTTCTACTTACTTGTATACCATAGTCTTCTAGCTGATGTTGAATCCACAGAAGTTGAGCACAGCAACTTCCTGCAGCAACATACTCTGATTCTGCTGTGGAGATAGCCACACTTGTTTGCTTCTTGCTACTCCATGATATCAGTCTTCCACCTAGGAATTGACAAGTACCTATTGTACTTTTCCTATCTTCCTTGCAGCCTGCAAAATCTGCATCTGAATAACCTGTCAGTTCAAAGTCTTCATTCCTAGGGTACCAAAGGCCTAGATAAGGAGTGCCCTTAGATATCTTAGTATTCTTTTGACTGCTGTCAAATGAGATTCTTTAGGCCAAGCTTGGTACCTAGCACAGACACATGTAGCATACATGATATCTGGTCTACTTGCAGTTAAATACAATAGGGAGCCAACTATCCCTCTATATAAAGTCTCATCTACAGGTTTTCCTGCATCATCTTTGCTAAGAGACATACCTGACCCCATAGGAGTTTTCATGGTACTGGATGATTCCATACCATACTTCTGTATCAATTCTAGGGTGAACTTAGACTGGCATATGGATAAACCATTCTCAGTCTGTCTAACTTGGAGACCCAAGAAGAACTTAAGTTCCCCCATACTGCTCATTTCAAATTGTCCTTGCATAAGTTTTGCAAACTTTCTGCAAAGACTATTTTCAGTAGACCCAAATATGATGTCATCTACATATATTTGGACTAGAATGATCTTGCCTCTGGATTCCCTAAGGAATAGAGTCTTGTCTATTTTCCCCCTTATGAATTTATTCTCAATGAGGAAACTAGACAGGGTTTCATACCAAGCCCTAGGGGCTTGTTTTAACCCATATAAAGCCTTCCTAAGTCTATAAACATAATTAGGTTTGGTTGAATCAACAAAACCTGATGACTATTCCACATAGACTTCTTCCTTCAGATTTCCATTCAGAAAAGCTGACTTGACATCCATTTGGTATACTTTAAACCCTTGATAGGTTGCATAGACCAAGAACATCCTTATTGCCTCCAGTCTGGCTACTGGAGCAAAGGTCTGATCAAAGTCAATACCTTCTTCCTGTCTATATCCCTTAGCAACCAGTCTTGCTTTGTTCTTCACAATAACTCCATGTTCATCCATCTTGTTCCTAAAGATCCACTTAGTCTCAATAATGTTGTGGTCTTTTGGTTTAGGAACAAGCTCCCAGACATTGTATCTTTTGAACTGGTTCAGCTCCTCTTGCATAGCCTCAATCCAATGAGGGTCTAGGATGGCTTCTTCAAACTTCTTTGGCTCTACCTGGGATAGAAAACTGGAGTAGAGTACTGAACTTAGATTTCTGCTCCTTGTTTGTACCCCTTGTCTGAGATCTCCAATGATTTGATTGGCTGGATGATCTTTCAAATGTCTATTTGCTGGAGGTAGCCTGTCTTCAGGTTGTACTCCTTCAGCTTATTCAACTTGCTGCACTCCTTGGTCTTCTTCTGCATCAGGTGCATCTAGTACTCCCCCTGGAAAACAGCCACTATCTTCTACTTGCTGACGTGTAGAAGGACCTTCTTCTATAGTGAGCTTGTCCATCTTCTCAGTCACACCTGTGGAGCTGCAAATACTTCTAGACAATTCATTGTTAATGAGTCTAGCTTCATCAAATACTACATGTACTGATTCTTCTACAACTTGAGTAGTCAAGTTGTAGACCCTATAAGCCTTACTGTTGTTGCTGTACCCAACAAAGATCCCCTCTTGGGATTTGGCAGCAAACTTGGTTAAGTAAGACTTTCCATTGTTAAGTATATAACATTTACAACCAAAGATCCTGAAATAGGATAGATTTGGTTTTCTGCCTTTCACAATCTCATAGGGGGTCTTATTGTGGCTCTTGGTGATAGTAGCCCTATTAATTACATGGCATGCAGTGTTTACTGCCTCAGCCCAAAAATATTCTTGGAGAGATGTGTCACTTAATAGGGTTCTACCAGCCTCAATCAAGGTTCTATTTTTCCTTTCAGCAATTCCATTTTGCTGAGGTGTTTTAGGTGAAGAAAATTCCTGAAATATCCCAAACTCTTCATATAGCTTTGTCATACTATCAGACTAGAATTCAGTACCATGGTCACTTCTTATTTTGACCACTGTACTATCTAACTCATTCTGAATTTGTTTGACAAAACTATAAAAGATATTAGGTGTTTCAGATTTTTGTCTAATGAAGAACACCCAGGAAAACCTTGAGTAGTCATCTACAACCACAAATGTGTAGACCTTCCTACCTAGGCTGTGAACTGACATAGGACCAAAGAGATCCATATGCAAGAGGTATAAGCACCTCACAGCATCTTTGTTTTCAATGCTATTAAAGGTGGATCTAGTCTGCTTGCCCTTTTGACAAGCTGAGCATATCCTACCTTTAATACACTTAACTTGAGGACCATTCCTCACTAACTCTTTACTATAGAGTTAGCCAATTGTTTTGTAGTTAAGATGGGCTAGCCTCTTGTGCCATTTGACACAATGAGAGACTTTCTCATCAGCTACAGGACACACAGGAGAAACATTATTCTCACACATAATGTCTAGACAATAGACATTTCTCTTCCTATAACCTGTCAGAATGATCTTTTGATCATTTGACCTCCTGATATGACAACCATCTTTGACAAATGAGATGTCATATCCTAGATCACTCAGCTTGTTAAATTTTCTCAACGTGGTCAGCAAGATAGCCCAAACGCCAAATTAATATCTTCGGAACTACCCAGTTCGCACGTTGAACCAGCGGAAACCAAGGACTAGAGGAACCAAGGTAAATCACAACAAACAATGGAAGCACAAGCTGGTCTATTATTCATTCACTTCTTTACAATGCGAGGCATACATAGCGAGACATGATTTCGCTAGTATAACAGCTGAAAGACAGAAGCACCGAAAAACAAGCCGGGCGGACAGAACCCGAGTCCGCCGAGACCGCGAGGTCGCCGAGATCGCCGAAGCCGCCCGAACTATGCTGCAATCCGCCGAATACCACGGAGTCCACCGAAGCCGCGAGGCCGCGCGGACACACCGCTATTCGCCTTCTGCTGAACCCGAACTGAGGAACACCCCTACCCGCCTGAAGCCGGCGGACAGGTTATTGAAGCTGGCAAAGATGAAACAGAACTGACAAGCCGCAAAGCGACCTCCTACTGAGTCCGCAGAGACCGCACACTTCCAAGCACTTGACCGAAGTCACAGCCAAACTCCTGGCTCCTTGAAGTTATCTGCGCGACCTGCACACAGCAAACCGTCAGCCTGAAACAATCCGTGGGGACTGGCAAACACAGACCGCACACTTCACACACCCCAACTTACTGTTCACTCAAGTTACTGTAGATGTGCTAGGGGGGTCCTATTTATAGGCCGGGTGAGGAGTGTGGTCACCGCCCAAGAGATAGCGACACCGCCCCAGCCCGCGCGAATACAAACCACCGTCCGCTGAGTCCGCCTGGACTTAGCCGGTCACCAAGGAAAACCGCCAGGAGCAAGGCAACCAATGACGAACCCTCTCCAGTCCGCCTAAGCTAAGCGGACAAGGCATCAGCCCGCAAAGCTCCAACCGCTTCAGGACAGCAAACCCCCTTCAATGGCTGTCCGCACCAACCCAAGGCAGTCCGCAAGACACACACCTCAATCCACCACAAGTCCACGACCAAAGGTAGCTAAAGACAGACCGCCCGGTCACAGCGGACTCAGCGGATACGGCGGACACACTGAACTTGGCACCAAGTGTGACCAAGCCCAAAACCATAAGGGGCTAATGCGAGCTTGGCGGACGCAAAACTTCAGTCCGCCAAAACACCACAGTGCAGACCGCCACAGTCCGCGAGCTCCTCGCACTCCTGCCCTATCACAGCGATCAATCCCGGACTCCAAAACCAGGCCGCCACAACGATCCCCACAGCAACTCCCTGCTGTGCCACCAGAGCTCGACAAGGCCTCAGCCAAGCTCTAAGCTTAGTCCGCAACAGCCAATACCGCGGACACATCAGTCCGCAAGCTTCCCGCAGACAAGAGCCAACCCGCCTTTCAGCACAAGCTTGCACCCGCGACCACTTAGCAAAGCACCAGTCCGCAAGCCTCTCTATCCGCAGATACCAGGCCGCACCAACCGCGGACTCCATGCAACAACCCGCTCAGAACACAGCCGGCTTCCACCAGACTTTTCACCAGGCCGCAAACCTCAGTCCGCCCAGTCCGCCCAGTCCGCCAAGGCTGTCCGCCACAGGCCGCGCGGCCTGTCCCGTCACCCACTTCCACTTCACAAATTTCAACACTCCCCCTTGAAGTGAGAAGTGGTGACCAAGCCCAGCAAGCTGCGCAAGCGTTCAAAGGGCCCCTTCGACAGTGGCTTTGTGAAGATGTCAGCAAGATTATCTTCACTCCGAACATGCCCGACCAGCAGAGACCCCTCCAACACCTTCTCCCTGATGAATTGGTGATCAATCTCTATATGCTTGGTCCTGGCATGACACACTGGATTGTTTACCAGTTTGAGAGCACTCTAATTGTCACCCCGGAGTAAAGTAGGCCCTTGCACTTCTTCATGAACATCCTCTATAAGCCTCCTCAACCAAACGGCTTCCCGAGCAGCCAAGGCCGAAGCCTTATACTCCGCCTCCATGGTTGAAACCGACACTGAGTCCTGCTTCTTGCTACACCACAAGATGCTAGCTGAACCGCAAGTGAACACATAACCTGAAGTAGACCTTCGATCATCCGAATCACCGCCATAGTCAGCATCCGTGTACCCGAGCAACGCAACCTCCGCGTCCCTTCTATAGAGGAGTCCCATGTCAGAAGAAGCCTTGACATACTTCAGAATTCCCTTCGCCGCTACTAGATGAGATTGCCTTGGTTCAGCCATATACCAACTTACTCGGCCAACAGCATAAGCGATATCCGGCCTTGTAATCGTCAGGTAAATCAAGCTCCCAACAGAGCCCTGAACACCAAGGATCAAGAAGAACCCTTCCTTCATCCGTCGAAGCTTCAGCCCAGATTTCAGTGGAGTAGAGCACTTCTTCCCTTCGCCCATGCCAAACCGCTTCACAATGCGATCAGCATACCCTTTCTGGCTAATGAGAACCCCGCACTCCTTCCTCTCCACTTCCAGACCAAGAAAGTGATGCAACTCTCCCAAGTCTTTCATCTCGAAGCGTATAGCAAGCTCTGCCCTGAGCCTTTCTACTTCCTCCTCCGAGTTCCCTGTGATGATCATATCATCCACATACAGCAGGACCAAGACTCTTAGCTCTCCCTTCTTCTTGACGAACAAGCTTGAATCCGAGTTAGAAGCCAGGTATCCATAGAATTGCAAGTACTCTGCAATCTTCCCATACCACGCTCGAGGAGCTTGCTTCAACCCATAGAGAGCCTTCCTGAGTTTGCAGACATAGTCCGGATGCTTCTCAGAGACAAAACCAAGCGGCTGATCCATGAAGATGTCCTTGTCAATCTCTCCGTAAAGAAAGGCATTCTTCACATCGAGTTGCCACAACCTCCATCCCTTGCTAGCAGCCAAGGCGATCACCACTCTTACAGAAGTCATCTTCGCAACTGGACTGAATGTCTCCTCATAGTCTTCTCCATACTGCTGTGAGAATACTCTAGCGACCAGGCGAGCCTTAAACCGATCAATGCTCCCATCAGCCTTCTTCTTCAACTTATACACCCACTTGCATGTAACCGGAGTAACGCCATCAACCTTGGGCACAAGGTCCCAGGTTTCATTCTTCTTTAGAGCATCAATCTCTTCCTTCATGGCATCATCCCACTCCTTCACTCCAGTGGCCTCGTTGAAGTTTGCAGGCTCTCGCTCATCTAGAGGACCTGCAAAGAAGCAGGAGACAAAGCTCACTGCATTCCCATCACAGTATCGAGCCGGTGGCTTAACCACCCTCTTCGATCTCCGAAGACACGGCTCCTTGCTCACGGCTTCTGTTGCTTCTTCAGACTCCACTCCTACCTGGGGCAAGCATTGAGCAGTGCTCCCCCTGCTTCCTGAGCCAGAAGGCTCAGCCTCGGAGTTCGAAGCAACAGGAGCTGCTGGTGAAACAGCAAGCTCCTCTTCCAAGCCTTCAGCAGCCTCCACCGGTGCTTCATCATCCTTGCTACTTCTGGTTAGCTCCACTGAGCCACCTCCATATGACGTCAGCTCGTCGAAGAAAACGTCTCTTGACACCACGAACTTCTTTGTCACAGGGTCCATTCACTTCCATCCCTTCTTCCGCTCATCATAGCCAACAAAGACAAGTTTCCTTGTCTTCGCATCCAGCTTTGTCCATGAAGCATCCGGGACATGCACGTAGCAAGTTGAACTGAACACCCTAAGGTGTTCAACACTCGGCTTCTCCTTCAGCAACAACTCAATAGGAGTCTTCATGTTGATAGGGCTGAGTGGCATCCGGTTGATAACATAAGCAGCACAAGACATTCCCTCCGCCCAAAAGGACCTTGGGATATCTTTCGCATGCAGCCAGCATTTGCAGGTTTCCGTCAAATGACGGATCTTCCGCTCCGCTACCCCATTTTGTTGTGGAGTGTGAGCACAAGTAAGATCCCGTTGGATCCTGTGCTTCCTGCAGAAGTTAGAAAACTCGGAAGAGACAAACTCCCCCCGTTATCAGTTCTAAACTTCTTAACCCGCAAGCCAAGCCGGCCTTCTACCAACTCCTTGAACTCCACGAACAAACGGAAGGCTTCCGACTTCTCCTTTAAGAAGTACACCCAAGTATACCTTGAGTAGTCATCAACCAAGACAAGCATGTATCTGCTTCCACCAAGGCTGGCAGTAACAGTCGGTCCCATCAGGTCGCCATGAATACACTCCAGTGGTTTCTTGCTCCTTGTTTGTGATTTATCAAACGGAAGGCGATGTGCCTTACCGTATTGACAGCCCGCACAAACATGCCCATCACCAAAGGAGGACAACTTCGACAACCCCCTCACCAGACTTCTACTCGCCATTGCCTTTAGCTTGTCCATGCCAACATGCCCCAGCCTCTCATGCCAGATAGCCGCACTATCATTGGCCCTCATTCTATCAACATAAGCACTGGTGGAAAGAACATACAAGCTCTTCACCCTTCTCCCAACATTAGCAACATCAGCCTTCACCGCTGATACGTTGCGAAGGAACCTCACGTCTGTTGGCCCAAACAGAACGTGATACCCAGCGTCCACCGCATTGGTCACCGAGAAGAGGTTCTTCTTCATGCCCGGTACGTGATACACACTCCTTAACGTAAGTGGCCCCTGATCACTACCCAATGACACGACCCCCTCTTTCTCTACTGCATAAACAGTATTATCAGCAGTGATAATAGCTTCATTACCTGAGTAAGCCTGCATGGAGGTGAACATCGATTTGTCTCCGGTGAGGTGATGACCACACCCGGAGTCCACGATCCACTCACCGTTGAAGTCCTCAGCAGACAAGGCCCGGACACAAGTACCCGTCAAGAAAGCTCCGCCCCATTCTGCTTCTACACTTCTCGAACAAGCTTCCTCCTTTCCCGCAGCATGCCCAGGCTGCAGTTTGACCTTGCAGTCCCGCTTGAAGTGCCCACGCTGATGACACCGGTAGCACTTCAGATTCTTCTTCCAGTCCTTAGGAGCATTGCTCCTCTCCGGCGGATATGAAGTTGAAGTCTCCTTCTCAACAGCGGCCTGCACCTTCTTCTTCTTCCCTTCCCATCCTTTCTTCTTTCCTGAGAAGAGAGCTTCGCTGCCTTCCTGATTCAGGTTCACTCCAGCCATCTGCCTTGCTAAGCTCTCCTGTGAGGCAAGCAGATTCTCCAGCTCCAGCAACGACGGCTGAGTAGCCCACCCTTGAATAGATGTGACAAAGGCCACATACTCCTTCCGCAAGCCGCGGATAATGTGCCTTTTCATCTTTGCCTCAGAGATAGGCTCATCAGGATCCAGTGCCGACAGCTCAGCACACAAGCTCTTCATCTTTAAGAAGTACTTTGAAATGGAAAGGTCTCCCTGAGTTACCCTGGCCAACTCATTCTCCAGAAACTGAAACCGCGCCACATTCTTCCTATTGAACAACTCATCAATGGTTGTCCAAATATCAGCAGCCGACTCACATCCAATGATGTGATCAAACAGTTCCGGAGACACAGCTCTCTTCAGAACGAACTCCGCCTTAGCATTTGTTCTTCTCCAGAGCCTCACCTGCTCAGTAGTACCGAAAGCAGCAGTGACTTCCTGCCTGTCGTCTCCACCAACGACATCCCACAGCTCCTCGCCAAGAAGATAACTCTTCATGCACGACTTCCACTTCTTAAAGTTAGTCGGCGTTAAGAGTTCAATGCCCAGACCTCTTGCTAAGCTCCCTTCCATTGCAACACATGTTGGCAACCTTCCAGCAGCTCCGAGCAACAACACAGGTTGATCACCACTCAATCACAGAGTAACAACACTAGCTGACTTCCGCTCACGCAACTGAACCTCAGTAACCTCAGAAACCTGGCTCTGATACCATGTTAAATTTTCTCAATGTGGTCAGCAAGATAGCCCAAACGCCAAATTAATATCTTTGGAACTACCCAGTTCGCACGTTGAACCAGCGGAAACCAAGGACTAGAGGAACCAAGGTAAATCACAACAAACAATGGAAGCACAAGCTGGTCTATTATTCATTCACTTCTTTACAATGCGAGGCATACATAGCGAGACATGATTTCACTAGTATAACAGCTGAAAGACAGAAGCACCAAAAAACAAGCCGGGCGGACAGAACCCGAGTCCGCCGAGACCGCGAGGTCGCCGAGATCGCCGAAGCCGCCCGAACTATGCTGCAATCCGCCGAATACCACGGAGTCCGCCGAAGCCGCGAGGCCGCGCGGACACACCGTTATTCGCCTTCTGCTGAACCCGAACTGAGGAACACCCCTACCCGCCTGAAGCCGGCGGACAGGTTATTGAAGCTGGCAAAGATGAAATAGAACTGACAAGCCGCAGAGCGACCTCCTGCTGAGTCCGCAGAGACCGCACACTTCCAAGCACTTGACCGAAGTCACAGCCAAACTCCTGGCTCCTTGAAGTTATCCGCGCGACCTGCATACAGCAAACCGTCAGCCTAAAACAATCCGTGCGGACTGGCAAACACAGACCGCACACTTCGCACACCCCAACTTACTGTTCACTCAAGTTACTGTAGATGTGCTAGGGGGTCCTATTTATAGGCCGGGTGAGGAGTGTGGTCACCGCCCAAGAGATAGCGACACCGCCCCAGCCCGCGCGAATACAAACCACCGTCCGCTGAGTCCGCCTGGACTTAGCCGGTCACCAAGGAAAACCGCCAGGAGCAAGGCAACCAATGACGAACCCTCTCCAGTCCGCCTAAGCTAAGCGGACAAGGCATCAGCCCGCAAAGCTCCAACCACTTCAGGACAGCAAACCCCCTTCAATGGCTGTCCGCACCAACCCGAGGCAGTCCGCAAGACACACACCTCAATCCGCCATAAGTCCACGACCAAAGGCAGCTAAAGACAGACCGCCCGGTCACAGCGGACTCAGCGGATACGGCGGACACACTGAACTTGGCACCAAGTGTGACCAAGCCCAAAACCATAAGGGGCTAATGCGAGCTTGGCGGACGCAAAACTTCAGTCCGCCAAAACACCACAGTGCAGACCGCCACAGTCCGCGAGCTCCTCGCACTCCTGCCCTATCACAGCGATCAATCCCGGACTCCAAAAACCAGGCCGCCATAACGATCCCCACAGCAACTCCCTACTGTGCCACCAGAGCTCGACAAGGCCTCAGCCAAGCTCTAAGCTTAGTCCGCAACAGCCAATACCGCGGACACATCAGTCCGCAAGCTTCCCACGGACAAGAGCCAACCCGCCTTTCAGCACAAGCTTGCACCCGCGACCACTGAGCAAAGCACCAGTCTGCAAGCCTCTCTATCCACAGATACCAGGCCGCACCAAACCGTGGACTCCATGCAACAACCCGCTCAGAACACAGCCGGCTTCCACCAGACTTTTCACCAGGCCGCAAACCTCAGTCCGCCAAGTCCGCCCAGTCCGCCAAGGCTGTCCGCCACAGGCCGCGCGGCCTGTCCCGTCACCCACTTCCACTTCACAAATTTCAACACAGCTGACTTATACTAATTAGGTTGTGTTTCAAACCTTTAACATAAGCCACTAGAGTAATTGTAAGAAGGTTGCTAGAAATGTTACCAATGCCTTTGATGATTCCTTTTTCAGAACCACCAAAGGTGACTTTAGGACCATCCTTGATTGGTGTATAGTCCTTTAGCAATCCCCTAGTTTCAGTCATGTGCCTGAAACATCCACTGTCCAAGTACCATATTGGGGCATGGCCACTTGGACTCACCTGCAAAACAGATTAGTTAACCTTAAAACCCAAAGAATACTTGGGTCCTTGGTGCTGGTTAGTTTTCCTCTTAACAAAACTACCTATATCTTTTCTAGCAGGCAGATTGCTACTCACTTTGGCACTAGAATTGTGCCAACAGTCTATGACAAAGTGGCCTATCTTGCCACAGCACCAGCACTCAAATCTGTTGTACCTTTATTTAGGTACAACCCTGGCTGTTTTATCTTCAGCAGGCTTTTTGTTGAGTACTGGGGCTTTGCCCTTAGACTTGGACTGAACAGTCCTGGCAGGTTTAGTAAACCCCAATCCAGTTTTACCGTTTTGTGAAATAAACTCATCTATCAAAGGTAGGACAGACTTTAGTTTAGAAAACCTTGCTACTATATCTCTCTCCTTCTGAAGACTAATCTCCAGATTTCTGATTTGATCATTTTTAAATGTTATAGTCTCCATCTGAATAACAGTTATGTGCTTCAGTCTGGCTATCTCATTTAATTTCTGATCAATCAACTTATCAGAATCTGTTGCAGCAACTTTAAGACTGGAAATCTCCTTAGTCTAACTCTTGGCCAAGGATTTGCTTTTCTTTAAAGCTTGCAACATTACTCTATATTCATCAATCAATTGATGAATATCTCCTTCAGATTTAGATCCACTCTCATCGCTTGATACTGATGAATCTGATTCTGATCCAGTACTAGAAATTGAACTAACAGAATAATTTTGTACCTAACTTGGTCCAGGCTGATCCTGGATTTTATCTCCTTCTGATAAGGCCATCAGTCACTGGCACTGATTTTCATCTTTCTCATATATTGAGTTCATTAATTGGATGAACTCATCTTCTTCTTCTTCAGCAAACAGTCCAATGTAAGCTTCAGCTTCTGAATCAGTTTCTGAAGAAGACATATCTGACAGACTTTTGTCCTTCTTAGCAACAAAAGGACCTTTCCTTTTTGCCCTTGATTTGAGTCTTCTTCTTATCAGTTGACTCTTTCTTTTTCTCTGGACAGTCAGCAACAACATGTCCCTGTTTGTTACAACAATAACAAACTATCTTTGAAGATGTAGTTCTACTTGACTTGGGCTTTCTCCTGTCATTCTTTGATGACTTCTGTGAAGTGGATGGTTTAGACCTCCACTGTGTCTTCTTTAAGAACTTCTAAAAATGTCTTGTGAAAGCTGCAAAATCCTCATCACTCTCACTGCTTTCAGAATTCTTGCCTTCTGACTCATCTGTCTCAGTCTCAGTAACTTTTGGAGGTGGAGATGGAGACTTACTTTTATATTTTCTAGTGGCTTCTGTCTTGAAAGCCACAGCTCTTTCTTTATGCTCAATTCTTGTAGTCTTCTCCTCCTCCTTCCTTTCAATTAACTACATCTCATAGGATAACAGTTTTCCAAACAATGTTGGAGGAGGAATATCTGCTAATTTGGTCATTTCCCTTATGGCACATATCTTAGTATCCCAGTATTTAGTTAGGGATCTCAAGAACTTATCATTCAACTCATAATTGCTGAATTCTCTTCCATAAGATATCAACTCATTGACTATCCTATAGAATTTCTTGTAGCACTCAGTTATGCTATCAGACCTTCTTGTCTGAAGCTCTCATACTCTTGATTTAATAAAGACTTTTTGTCCTGTCTAACTTCTTCAGAACCCTCCATGTACACTATCAGTGTGTCCCACATATCCTTTGATGTTTTACAGTGAATCAAATTTTGGAATGTGGCATCATCTATTGCACTTACAATTATATTCTGAGCCCTCTTGTCCATTGTGGCCAGAATAATCTCATCTTTAGTCATCTCTGAAAAGTCTTTTGGAGTTCTTTGATTTGCATCTAGAACTGATACTTTCATAGGCACATATGGCCCTTCTTTGACTGTGATATAAATTCTAGGGTCAGAGGCTTCCATAAATAGTCTGACCCTTTCTTTCCAGATGCCAAAAATCTCCTTTCTACAGATTGGCAACTTCATGGATCCAAGTTCTTTGTGATTTTCTGTTGAACCCATTTTCTTGATTTTCTTGATTCTGCACTTGATTATACTGAATCTGTCAACAGGATCTTTTACTCAGACAGTTATGTCCTTTTTGAGTAACCTCGCTTTGATACCACTTGAAAGAAATTGTACCTAATCACCTAGAGGCAGGGGGGGTGAATAGGTGACTTTAATCTTTATAAACTTTTAGGCAGATTTAATCACAGATTTCACAGAACATGAAACAGCAACCACAGAATCATACACACACAGAGTACACACAGTTTTATAGTTGTTCCCCAAGGTCTGGGTACATCCACTTTCCCCCTTCGCCTATCTAGTAGTGTACTAGATTCGGCCAAACTCCTCCACTATTCCTCAGATGCTCAGATCTTACACTCAGAACCCCAAACAGGTTCCTACAACTCAGGCTCAAAGCCCTACCACTCAGTCTTCACCAAGACCTACACTCAGCCTTCAACAAGGCCTACACTCAGCCCTCAACAAGGCCTACACTCAGAGAAATTAATCTCCTACACTCAGGCACACAGGCCCTACCACTCAGCCTTTATAATTTCAGGCTTACAACTCAGATCGCTTAGGATCCTACAAGAAATTAAGATTACAAAATATAAACTCACAACTCAGAATGAGAGAGTAAAGTTGACAGGTTTCTTGATGAGTGCTTGGAAGAACTTTGCTGAGATCAACCTTCCTTGGCTTCCTTCAAAACTTCTTAAATTTAGAACACAATAGAGTTGAGTCTCTATGCAGCTGATCTTCAATCACTGCTAACTTAAGAATCAGAACTCAGTCTGAAACTTTCTTCACAGCCTGGTTCCACAGCTGTCTTCTTACAAGGAGCTCTCTCTCTCCAACATCTTAGATCTTCACTTGAAGGTCTTCTCCTAGATGTGTTGTACTTCAATGATTCATCAATCAATCTTCTTTGATGTATTGATCATCATCTACTGTTGACAGAATAAGCCTTTATATAGACTTTCTTCATGGTGACCGACTGATCCGGTTCCTAACAACTTTCTGACATCTCTGACAGTTGCAGTAGACCGGTTGGAATGGCAGCTGTCATGTCATCCAGTCACTTCTTGAATTTTTTGTAACTGTCTGAAAGTGTCGAGACAGTCAGTCTTTAAGTGTCGACACTGATAGACTAAGTGTCGACACAAGTAGACTAAGTGTCGACACTAGCCTTCATGGTGTCGACACAACTCCTTTTGTGTTGTAGAATCTGCTTCTCGACACTGCTTCTTCAACATGTGTCGACACTGATCCTGTGTGTCGACACAAGTCCTTCTTCTTTGATACTTAGCTGATTTCTTGTAAGTGTTGACACAACTCCTTTGTGTCGACACATCTTCTTGTGTTGAACTTGTTAAGTGTCGACACATCTTCTTGGTGTCGACACATGCCTTCTGTGTTGAACCTTTTGCTGAGTGTCGACACATCTCCTTTGTGTCGACACTTGTACTTAGACTCTATTGCAATTTGCTGAGTGTCGACACAGCCTCCTAGTGTCGACACTTTCTTCATGTGTTGAGACTTTTGCTGTGTGTCGACACTTCTCCTTGTGTCGACACATTCTTCTTGTGTTGAGACATTGGCTGAGTGTCGACACATCTCCTTTGTGTCGACACATGTACTTAAACTTTGTTGAAGTTTTGTTGTGTGTCGACACAGCCTCCAAGTGTCGACACTTTTGATGTCGACAAAGTTCTTCTGGGTGTCGACACTATTTCTAAGTGTCGACACAGCTTCTCTGGACATTTCTTCATTGAGTGTCGACACGGCCTGTATGTGTCGACAATTTCCTTCTGGTGTCAACTCTGCATTCTTGGTGTCGACATAATTACTCCAAGTGTCGACACAGCTTCTCTGGGTGTCGACACAAGCCTTCGTAAGTGTCGACACTTTTCTTCTGGGTGTCGACACATGGACTTAGAAACTTTTCAGCTTTCCCTGCAATTACTTAACCTGCACAAGGTAACTCAAAATACATCAAATACATTTTGATGTATATCATTGAGTAGGGTGAGGCTTTTTCAAATCAGGTACATTTATTCCAATGTACCCAACAAATTCGTAGTGCTGAGCTCGACGAACTATGTTCTTTGTTCGACGAACACCGGGATTCTACTTCAAGCATTATCAGGACTACTTCAGAATTTCTCTAAGTCCAACTTGAAGCTTTGGTCGACGAATTACTTTCTGAGCTCGACGAACTTCGACCTCAAGTTCTCAGATTCTCAGGTCGACGACTTCAGTTCTCAGCTCGACGAATTTAGTTCTCTGCTCAACGAATAAAGATTGCCTGATATTGAAGATTGTCTGTTCAACGAATGAAGACTGTCAGCTCGACGAACTCAGCTCAGCTCGACGAACTCAGCATAGCTCGACGAACTCAGGCTCAGCTCGATGAACTCAAAACTCAGTTCGACGAATTATGTTCTTCAGTCGACGATTCCAGACTAGGTCTTCTTCCGTTCCCGTCGCATTCCATGGCACTGATTCCTGAACATTTAATGGCAGTTCTTCCCAGAATATTACCGTTAGAATGCGAAGTTAATCCTGGATTATTACATGTCATTTTCCCATAGAAATAGTTGGAGAAATAATTAATTACTTCTTCCTTTCCAGGTCGTCTGCCATTACTGCTCTATATTCAAAATTCGAATGTTTCTTATGAGACATTGAGATATACAGAAAGAGTCAGTAATACAGGCATATACAACAAGAAGACAGATAGTGATTCAGACAACACAGAAAAAGGAATTCATTCTTGGCCCAGAGAGAAACTGATCAAGAAGAAGAAGAAGAAGAAGACTACATCAATATCAAGAGACTTCTTCATCTGCTTTTACTCAGGATAACTTCAAAGACAATACATTCATATCAGTCACAAGAAGTTCCTGGAGACTTTCTCTGGACCAAAAAATCGAGGTCTTTGAAGACCTATCACCCTGAAGCAGTGCTCCAGCATTCTTCCTGATTCATTCTACATATCAGGGGGAGCAAAGCTGCTAAACAACAATCCACAAGTCTTCTCATTTGACTTGAGAAAGAGAAGACCTCATCACCCTCTCACTCCACCTCTGTACATGGTTTTAATTCCCTTCAAAATTATTCTGGTTGCAAGTCTCCCTCCAAAAGACTTGAGGGTTTGGTTTTTGGGAACCTGATCAAAACCCCATTGGTGCTAGGACACCTGATAAACCCCTTCCTGCATTGGATTCCTACCAGGGTGGTAGAAGAGTGGACTACCCAGATTTGGGGAACCACTATAAAATTCTTGTGTCGTCTGGTTGCTTTCTTTTCTTTTTGTTTTCTGGCCTTGCTCTGTGAATGTGCTGTGATTAGATAGTTGCTGCATCTTGGTTTATTGTATTTGCTTCCCTGCACACACACCTAAAATACAACAACAGTTGTAAAAGTTTTAAAATCACCAACATACTTTATCCACCCCCCTCTAGAGTATATATGTTCTAACTAACACCTTCAGGTGGTATCAAGCGTACCTCCTGAACTTTCACACATGCAATTGCTATGTCGACACAGACTATAGTTCCCACTATTCGAGCAGGTAGCTAACCTCTCAGGCATCAGCCGTCATGGCCAGGCGTTGATAGTAGAGCGGGCATCTCTACTACTAGGAGGGTATCCATACTACTTCACCTAGGCCTCCGTACGCCTCAACGCTAAGAACACAATAGCGGAGCCCATGCGTACTATGACCCAGCGGGGTCTCGGGTAGATGTGCACCGAGAACACAACCCGAACTGGCCTGGTGTAACCCGGAAGGGGCCTCAGAAGAAGGCATGAGGACACAACCAAACTGTTCACTTGGCACGGCAGGAGCCCCGGGACGTAGACACCGAGGACCAAGCCCAACCTCCTAAAGTCTAACTGTCAACTCCCGTCGATGTGACGATCGGCGAGCCCGTAGACCTGCCACACTATCCTTAACCCAGGATTACGACACCGCGTGTCGACTCACACCGCATGCAAATTCCACATCACCGTGGCATGGAAGGGGCCTTAGAAGCAAGCACAAGGACAGAGCCCAACCATCTATCTATACCACATCTCAACACAAACCAACTAGTGACGGTCAACACCGCACTTACATCCGTTTACAATACTATTGGGTACACTGGTTTAAATGTACCTGATTTGAAGAAGCCTCACCCTACTCAATGATATATATCAAAATGTATTTGATGTATTTTGAGTTTAGTTGTGCAGGTCAAGTATTCACAGGGAAAGCTGAAAAGTTTCTAAGTCCATGTGTCGACACCCAGAAGGAAAGTGTCGACACTTAAGAAGACTTGTGTCGACACCCAGACAAGCAGTGTCGACACTTGGAGTAATTGTGTCGACACCAGGGATGCAGAGTCGACACCAGACAGAAAGTGTCGACACATATAGGTTGTGTCGACACTCAATGAAGAAAAGTCCAGTGAAGCTGTGTCAACACTTAGAAGCAGTGTCGACACCCAGAGAAACTGTGTCTACATCAGAAAGTGTCGACATTTGGAGGCTGTGTCGACACTCAGCAAATTTCAGCAGAGTCTAAGTACAAGTGTCGACACAATGAAGAATGTGTCGACACACAGCAGAAGATACAACACATGAAGAAAGTGTCGACATATTGAACAATGTGTCGACACACAACAGAAGACTCAGCTCATGAAGAAAGTGTCGACATAATAAAGAATGTGTCGACATACAGCAGAAGACTCAACACATGGAGAAAGTGTCGACACTAGGAGGCTATGTCGACACTCAGCAAAGTTCAACAAAAATTCTAAGTACAAGTGTCGACACAAAGGAGATGTGTCGACACTCAGCCAAAGTCTCAACAAAAGAAGAATGTGTCGACACAAGGAGCTGTGTCGACACTCAGCAAGTATCAACACAGAAGGCATGTGTCGACACCAAGAAGATGTGTCGACACTGAACACATTCAACACATGAAGATGTGTCGACACAAAGGAGTTGTGTCGACACTTACAAGAATTCAACTAAGTACTGAAGAACAAGAAGTTGTGTCGACACACTATATCAATGTCGACACATGATGAAGAAGCTGTGTCGAGAAGTAAATTCTACAACACAAGGAGTTGTGTCGACACCTTGAAGGCTAGTGTCGACACTTAGACTACTTGTGTCGACACTTAGACGATAAGTGTCGACACTTAAAGACAAACTGTCTCGACACTTTCAGACAGTTACAAATATTTCAAGAAGTGATTGGATGACATGACAGCTGTCATTCCAGCCGGTCTACTGCAACTGTCAGAGATGTCAGAAAGCTGTTAGAAACCGGATCAGCCGGTCACCATGAAGAAGGCCTATATAAAGGCTTATACGGTCAACAGAAACAGATGATCAAGAGATTGTAAAAGTGAAGAAGATCTAGCTATTCATTGAAGAATCAAGTGAAGATCTAAGAAGTTGGAGAGAGAGAGCTCCTTCCAAGAAGACAGCCGTTGGAACCAGGCTGTGAAGAAGGGTTCAGACCTAGTTCTGAATCTTAAGTTGCAGTGATTGAAGATCAGCTGCAGAGAATCAATCCTATTGTGTTCTACTTTCAAGAAGATTTGAAGAAAGCCAAGTGAGGTTGATCTCAGCAGAGTTCTTCTAAGAACTCATCAAGAACCTATCAACTCATCTCTCTTTTCTCTGAGTTGTAGGTATACACTTTATAATTCTAAATTTCTTATAGGATCCTTAGGGATCTGAGTTGTAAGCCTGCAATTATAAAGGTTGAGTGGTAGGGCCTGTGTGCCTGAGTGTAGGAGATCCATATCTCTGAGTGTAGGCCTGTTGTGGCTGAGTGTAGGCCTGTTGTGGCTGAGTGTAGGCCTTATGGCTGAGTGTAGGTCTTTGGAGAAGACTGAGTTATAGGGCCTTGGTCCTGAGCTGTAGGAACCTGTTTGGGGTTCTGAGTGTAAGATCTGAGGATCTGAGATAGTGGAGGAGTTTGGCCGAATCTAGTACACTACAAGATAGGCGAAGGGGGAAAGTGGATGTACCCAAACCTTGGGGAACCACTATAAATCTGTGTGTTCACTGTGTGCATATTTGATTCTGTGATTGCTGATTGATTTCTGTGAAGTAGTAATTATAACTCTGTGATATAATCTGCAATCTGCCTAAAAAGTTTAAAAAGATTTAGTCACCTATTCACCCCCCCCCCCCCTCTAGGTGATTAGATACAATTTCTTTCAAGTGGTATCAGAGTGAGGTTACTCAAAAAAAAGGACTTAATTGTCTGAGTAGATCCTGTTGGCAGATTTGGCAAATTCAGTATAAGTAAAGTGCAGAATCAAGAAAATCAAGAAACATGGGTTCAACAGAGAATCATAAGGAAATTGGATCCATGAAGTTGCCCATTTGCAGAAAAGAGATTTTTGGCATCTGGAAAGAAAGGGTGAGACTGTTTATGGAAGCCTCGGACCCTAAAATATATATCACAGTTAAAGAAGGACCATATGTGCCTATGAAGGTTTCAGTCCTGGATGCAAATCAGAGAACACCTAAAGACTTCTCTGAAATGACAAAAGATGAGATAATTCTAGCCACAATGGACAAGAGGGCTCAGAATATCATTGTGAGTGCCACAGATGATGCTACCTTTCAGAACTTGATACACTATAAGACATCTAAGGAGATGTGGGATACCTTGATAGTGTATATGGAGGGTTCTGAAGAAGTGAGACAGGATAGAAAGTCTTTGTTAAATCAAGAATATGAAAGTTTCAGGCAAGGCAGGACTGATAGTATAACAGAATGCTATAAGAAATTTTATAGGATAGTAAATGAGCTAATGTCCTATGTGAGAGATTTCAGTAATTATGAGCTAAATGATAAGTTCTTGAGGTCCCTAACAAAGGATTGGGACACCAAGATCTGTGCCATTAGGGAAATGGCCAAGTTAGCAGATATCTCTCCTCCAACATTATTTGGAAAACTGCTATCCTATGAGATGCAGTTGATGGTGAGGAAAGAAGAGGAGAAGACTACAAGAAGTGAGCATAAAGAAAGGACAGTGGCATTCAAGACAGAAGCCACCAGAAAATACAGAAGTAAGTCTCCATCTCCACCTCCAAAAGTGGCTGAGACTGAGTCAGATGATTCAGAAAGCAGAAAGTCTGAAAGCAGTGAGAGTGATGAGGACTTTGCAGCCTTCACAAGACACTTTCAGAAGTTTCTAAAGAAGAAACAGTGGAGGTCAAAGCCATCCACTTCACAGGTAAAAGATGACTATTATCAGAACAAGAAGTCATCAAAGAAAGACAGGAGAAAGACCAAGTCAAGCAAAGCAACTTTATCAAAAATTGTTTGCTATTACTGTAACAGACAAGGACATGTTATTGCTGACTGTCCTGAGAAAAGGAAAGAGTCTAATGATAAGAAAAAGACTCAATTCAAGGGCAAGAAAGAAAGGTCTTTTGTTGCCAAGAAGGAAAAAGGCCTGTCAGACATGTCTTCTTCAGAAACTGAGTCAGAAGCTGAAGCTTACATAGGACTGTTTGCTGAAGAAGAAGAAGAGGAGTTCATCCAGATAATGAACTCTATATATGAGTAAGAGGACATTCAGTGCAAAGGACTGATGGCATTGTCATAAGGTGACAAAATCCAGGATCAGCCTGGACCTAGTAAGGTACAAAATTGTTCTTTAAGTTCAATTTCTAGTGCTAGTTCAGATTCAGATACATCAGCATCAAGTGATGCCAGTGGATCTAAATCTGAAGGGGATGTTCATCAGTTGATTGACGAATATAGAGTTCTGTTGCAAGCATTTAAGAAAAGCAAATCCTTGGCCAAGAGTCGGGCTAAGGAGATTGCAAGTCTCAAAATGGCTGCAACTGATTTTGATAAGCTGATTGATCAAAATTTAAATGAAATAGCCAGACTGAAAAACATAACTGTTATTCAGATGGGAACTATAACATTTAAGAATGATCAAATCAGAAATCTGGAGATTAGTCTTCAGAAGGAGAGAGACATAGTTGCAAGGTTTTCTAAACCTAAGTCTGTTCTACCTTTGATTGATGAGTTTATACCTCACAAGGGTAAAACTGAATTGGGGTTTACTAACCCTGCTAGGACTGTAAAGTCCAAGTCTAAGGGCAAAGCCCCAGCTCTCAACAAGCCAGCTGTAGATAAAACAGCTAGGGATGTACCTAAGCAAAGGTACAATAGATTTGAGTGCTGGTGCTGTGGCAAGGTAGGCCACTTTGCCATGGACTGTTGGCACAATTCTAGTGCCACGATGAGTAGCAAACTGCCTGTTGGAAGATCTGCAAGCAACTTTGTTAAGAGGCAAACTAACCAGCACCAAGGACCCAAGAATTCTTTGGGTTCTAAGGTTAACTAATCTGTTTTGCAGGTGAGTCCAAGTGGCCATGCCCCAATATGGTACTTGGACAGTGGATGTTCCAGACACATGACTGGAACTAGGGGATTGCTAAAGGACTTCACACCAATCAAGGATGGTCCTAAAGTCACCTTTGGTGGTTCTAAAAAAGGAATCATCAAGGGTTTTGGTAACATTTCTAGCACCCATATAACAATTACTCAAGTGGCTTATGTTAAAGGTTTGAAACATAACCTTATTAGTATAAGTCAATTGAGTGATTTAGGATATGACATCTCATTTGTCAAAGATGGTTGTCATATCAGGAGATCAAATGATCAAGAGATCATTTTGACAGGTTACAGAAAAAGAAATGTCTATTGTCTAGACATTATGAGTGAGAACAATGCTTCTCCAGTGTGTCTTGTAGCTGATGAGAAAGTCTCTCATTGTGTCAAATGGCACAAGAGGCTAGCCCATCTTAACTACAAGACAATTGGCCAACTCTATAGCAAAGAGTTAGTGAGGAATGGTCCTCAAGTTAAGTGTATTAAAGATGGAATATGTTCAGCTTGTCAAAAGGGAAAGCAGACTAGATCCACCTTTAATAGCATTGAGAACAAAGATGCTGTGAGGTGTTTATACCTCTTGCATAGGGATCTCTTTGGTCCTATGCCAGTTCACAGCCTAGGTAGGAAGGTCTACACATTTGTGGTTGTAGATGATTACTTAAGGTTTTCCTGGGTGTTCTTCCTTAGACAGAAATCTGAAACACCTAGTATCTTCTATAGCTTTGTCAAACAAATTCAGAATGAGTTAGACAGTACATTGGTCAAAATAAGGAGTGACCATGGTACTGAATTCCAGTCTGATAGCATGATAAAACTATGTGAAGAATTTGGGATATTTCAGGAATTTTCTTCACCAAGAACACCTCAGCAAAATGGTATTGCTGAGAGGAAAAATAGAACCTTGATTGAGGCTGGTAGAACCCTATTAAGTGACACATCTCTCCCAGAATATTTCTGCGCTGAGGCAGTTAATACTACATGCCATGTAATTAATAGGGCTACCATTACTAAAAGCCACAATAAGACCCCCTATGAGATTGTGAAAGACAGAAAACCAAATCTATCCTATTTCAGGATCTTTGGTTGTAAGTGCTTTATACTTAACAATGGAAAGTCTTACTTGACTAAGTTTGCTGCCAATTCCCAAGAGGGGATCTTTGTTGGGTACAGCAACAATAGCAAGGCTTATAGGGTCTACAACTTGTCTACTCAAGTTGAAGAAGAGTCAGTACATGTAGTATTTGATGAAGCTAAACTTATTAACCATGAGTTGTCTAGAAGTATTTGCAGCTCCACAGGTGTGACTAAGAAGATGGACAAGCTCACTATTGAAGAAGAATCTACTGCAAGTCAGCATGTGGATAATAGTGGCTGTTGTCCAGGGGGAGTACTACATGTACCTAATGCAGAAGAAGTCCAAGGAGTGCAGCAAGTTGAAGAAGCTGAAGAAGTTCAACCTGAAGCCAGGATGCCACCAGCTAATAGACATCTAAGAGATCATCCAGTAGATTAAATCATTGGTGATATAAGACAAGGGGTACAAACAAGGAGCAGAAAACTGAGTGCAGCACTCTACTCCAGTTTTCTATCCCAAGTAGAGCCAAAGAAGTTTGAAGAAGCCATCCTAGACCCTCATTGGATTGAGGCAATGCAAGAAGAGCTGAATCAGTTCAAGAGATGCAAAGTGTAGGAACTTGTTCCTAAACCAAAAGACCACAACATAATTGGGACCAAGTGGATCTTTAGGAACAAGATGGATGAACATGGAGTGATTATTAAGAACAAAGCAAGACTGGTTGCTAAGGGATATAGGCAGGAAGAAGGTATTGACTTTGATCAAACCTTTGCTCCAGTAGCCAGACTGGAAGACATAAGGATGTTCCTGGCCTATGCAACCTATCAAGGATTTAAAGTTTACCAAATGGATGTTAAGTCAGCCTTTCTGAATGGTAATCTGAAAGAAGAGGTCTATGTGGAATAGCCATCAGGTTTTGTTGATTCAACTCAACCTAATTATGTCTATAGACTTAGGAAGGCTTTGTATGGGTTAAAACAAGCCCCTAGGGCTTGGTATGAAACCCTGTCTAGTTTCCTCATTGAGAATAAATTCACAAGGGGGAAAATAGACAAGACTCTATTCCTTAGGGAATCCAGAGGCAAGATAATACAAGTCCAAATATATGTAGATGACATAATATTTGGGTCTACTGAAAGTAGTCTTTGCAAAAAGTTTGCAAAACTTATGCAAGGACAATTTGAGATGAGCAGTATGGGGGAACTTAAGTTCTTCTTGGGTCTCCAAGTTAGACAGACTGAGAATGGTTTATCCATATGCCAGTCTAAGTTCACCCTAGAATTGATAAGGAAGTATGGTATGGATTCATCCAGTACCATGAAAACTCC
This sequence comes from Platanthera guangdongensis, assembly GCA_039583875.1. Taxonomy (NCBI): domain Eukaryota; kingdom Viridiplantae; phylum Streptophyta; class Magnoliopsida; order Asparagales; family Orchidaceae; genus Platanthera; species Platanthera guangdongensis. The sequence continues at coordinate 95,050 of JBBWWR010000244.1, read as the reverse complement.
TATGGGGTCAAGTATGTCTCTTAGCAAAGATGATGCAGGGAAACCTGTAGATGAGACTTTGTATAGAGGGATAGTTGGCTCCCTATTATATTTGACTGCAAGTAGACCAGATATCATGTATGCTACATGTGTTTATGCTAGGTACCAAGCATGTCCTAAAGAGTCTCATTTGACAGCAGTCAAAAGAATACTGAGATATCTTAAGGGCACTCCTTATTTAGGCCTTTGGTACCCTAGGAATGGAGACTTTGAACTGACAGGTTATTCAGATGCAGATTTTGCAGGCTGCAAAGAAGATAGGAAAAGTACAACTGGTACCTGTCAATTCCTAGGTGGAAGACTGATTTCATAGAGTAGCAAGAAGCAAACAAGTGTGGCTATCTCCACAGCAGAATCAGAATATGTGGCTGCAGGAAGTTGTTGTGCTCAACTTCTATGGATACAACATCAGCTTGAGGATTATAGTATTCAGGTAAGTAGAACACCACTATTTTGTGATTCTACTAGTACTATATCTATTGCAAACAATCCTGTTTCCCATAGTAGAACTAAACACATTGAAATAAAATATCATTTTCTAAGGGAACATGTAGAAAAAGAAGATATTTCACTGGAGTATGTTAATACAGATAATCAACTAGCTGACATGTATACTAAGCCTTTAGAAGAAACCAAATTCAATAGGTTTAAAATTGAATTAGGTATGATAAACTTAGAATAAGTTTACAGAAATGGCTAAGTAAAATAGTGTCGACACACAGAGTTGTCTGTGTCGAGACAGAGAATTGGTGTCGACACTTTAGAGAAAAGGTGTCGACACATCTAGGAAGTTGGTGTCGACACTTCAGAAAATTAGTGTCGACACATACAGGGTAGGTGTCGACACATCTAAGGTGGTGTCGACACTTAGACTTTATGCTGAATTAGTGAAGTAAAGTCTCGACTAAGTGTCGAGCTAAGTGGTGTCGACACATAAACAAGTGTCGACACATATATTCTATCGACTATATTTGTGTCGACACATTGTTGTCGAGACATTATAAGTCTGTGTCGACACTTTTCAACAGTGTCGACACAATTTGAGTTTGTTGACGCGCCCTTTCATCTTCAAATCTAGAAAGGTATAAATAGGGTTTCAACATTGTCTGTCGACACGCTCACCAAATTTTTGAGACCAAACTTGTGTGTCGACACCTCTCTTCTCTCAATTCAAATTCTTCAAACCCTAATGGCACCCAAGCTGGAGGAGAACGTGAACGAAGGCTATGAACTGGTGCGGCATGCGTTTGATGATGCAGAACTAGAGATCAAGGATGTGGTAACCCTAGTTGCAAACTCTGGATTAAATTTTCTTGTTTCAGAGCCGACCAAGATATGGAAGAAAGTGGTCCTGGAATTCTTGAATGGAGCTAAAATAGATGAATCTGGACTCAACATAAAGGTTAGGGTTCATAGAGAAAAGGTGAAGATCACATCTAAGAGTTTAAGAAAGGTACTAAACCTACCAAGGACTAAGGAAGAAGCTGAAGTTTCTGCTTCCAAGACCAGAGAAGCTTTAACTTGGTGTGGACTGGATTCCAAGATGAAAATTGGATCAGTATTCAATAGAAAGGGGATGAACAGTCAAGGCAAATTTCTCTCTGAAATTATTGGCAAGGTGATCCTGTGCAAGTCTGGAGGACATGACAGGATTTCAGCATATATGTTCAGTCTTATGACAAGGTTAATCTTCCAACTAAATACTGATTGGTCTGGAGTTGTGTTTGAGAAGATTAAGGAGAGCCTGAAGAAGCCCAATTTGGGTAGGATTCTTAGTCTATACCTAGCTGGTAGTATACCAGAGGTACTGACTCAAGCTGCAGGATCAAAGATCAATCACATGAGGAAGATTGACATGATGATATTCTCAAGGTGGGATAGGGTCTTGACCAAGGAATTGCCAACACCTGAGAAGGTAACACCCCTAAAGAAGAAGAAGAAGATAGCCCCAGTGGCTCAAGAATCATCTAGTAGCTCTGAAGAGCATGTTATCTTTACACCAGATGATGAACAAGAAACTGAAACTGTTGCCAAGTCTCTAGATAGACAAGTAGCTGCAGACAGGCAGGGGGAGCTACCACTGGATAGCCCTCTTCACCAGGATTCTATCCAGGGGGAGTCTCTACTGGTTGAAGAGCCAACTCCTCTAGAAAGTGAAAGAGCTACACAAACCATACTTGAGGTAATCACTAAAATCAATCAATTAGATTTCCTTATTGAGAGTGCAGTTATAACTGACAAGTTATCTGATGTTAATCAGCAACCTCAGATTCATAGTCAACCCCCAGATGTTGTCATGGAGGACACATCTGTTGCAGCTCAAGTAGTGTCTGATCAAGTAGTTGATGAGATCAGGAATTCTCCACCCCCTCATCAACAAGAGTTTACTTTGGAAGAACTTTTCCCTCATCTTCTCCAAACAGACTTTAATAAGGAAAGTGCTGCTGCTGAAAGGGAGAAGGCCCAAGTTGAGGGGGAGCAAGTGGAGATTCTATAAGAAACTGCAAGGAAAGAGCCTGAGAAGCCAAAGGATGTTGAGGAGCTACCTAGGGAGAGGGTAGAAATAGCCAGTATATCTGCTTCTGAGGATGAGGAGGCTGCCAGAGCCAAAAAGAGGAAATTCCAAGTATTTAAAAGAAGGAGCCAAACTTATAAAAAGGATTTACAAACTATTGCACCACAGCCTACACCACAGCCAGCACCATCTGTAGATTACAGTTCTCTGATGGTTGCAATGCAAATAAAACTTGATGAGCACATGAAAGCAATAGAAACATATATGGATGAGGGGCATAAGTCTTTACAATTTGATCTGGCCCAAGACATTAAGTCTATTAGATTTGAAATGAATCTAAATAAGAAGGAGATGACTGACTGTTTCTACAAGGGAGGGAATGCAGTAGTCTATCTAGCTACTCATCAGGAGAAAATCAAAGCTCATGTGGATGATATTGCACTGAAGCAAGGATATATTCTGGAGAACCAGCTCAGGATGAATGACAATTTCACTGCTTCACACAATGCAATTGTCACAGAGATGAAGAATATAGCTGTAGGGCAGACTACAGCTAATGCTACAGCTAAAGCAGACTTTGATAAAGTTTTCCAAGAGGGAATAACTGCTGTTAAGATTGCAATACAAGACTCTCAGAAGATAATAACTGACAAACTCCAAAGGTTGAAACCTTACTTTAAGGATGGAGTAAACTATTTGGATGCACAAATAAGATTTCAGAAAGATGATCTGAGGGATCACATGGTTAGAGAAGTCATAAAGGGGGAGAGGGTGTTAGTCAAAGCCAGCTCTGATCATGCAAAATGGATTTCCAATTCCATCAGAGCCACCCTTGGATATCCTCCATTGTGTGATGATGACAATGTTGCATAGTATGGGATAAATCCTGCATATCTAGGAGGGGAGCAACCTGAAGTGGCTCAAGTAATCTACCCTCCTCCAGACTTTGATATGATACATGCTGATAAACAATCCATGTATAGCCCTCCTGAGGGAATTGAGAAGGTCATCTTAGAAAAAGTGGTTCAGCCAGTATCAGAGGCCATATTGAAAGAATAAGAAGCTTTGTTGCTGAAAGAACAAGAGACTAAATTGTCTAAGAAGAGGTTCAGAGAGCAAGCTGAACAAAGGCCTGATTTTGAACAGTGGAGCCCCACTTCAAGGAATATTATCTTAACTGCATGGAAGGCTGCCAAAGATAATATTCAAGATAGAAACAAGTGGTTTTCTGAACTGGAGTGGAGGAAGCATGAGACCAGACAAGAAGCCATTGTGCAGTATAGAAGAAAGGCTAAGATGGGAAAGCTACCTCCTACTGCCCAGGAGCCTAGCAAGTACTTTCCCAAGCCTTATCATTACTTTGAGAGGCAAAAGATCAAGGCTGAAGAGCAGACAAAGAAGTTTCTTAAAGGCAAGAAGCCTGCTGCTACTGAAGATGTTGAAGCCCCTGTGCAAACAAAGATACAGTCTGGGGAGGGCATAGTTATCAAGGAGACTGAGCAAAAATAGAATAGAATTATCTTTAGTTTATAGTTTTAATCTTTTGATTTTAAACACTCAGTAAACTTTTGTATAATGAATATGACAAAGTTGTTAGAACAATATGATGTGTGAAAAATCTATTACATATTTGTTCTGAGATATATGTGTGTACATGTTTTGTTTATTACATGTTTATGTACTTTCCCTGATTGCATAATCCTGTTTTTTATCATGCTATGATTTTATTCTGTATGGTGTATATCATTGACTAAGGGTTATTGTTGGGTATTGTATCCACGATTACCTAGATTTGAGAAAGCCACCTGTCAAGCTAAGATGAATTCACAATGTATTTGATAAACTCTTTCAAGTTGTACTTGCAGTCTCTCCACGCTAAGTGCACACCAATGTCAGGGTGCAGTAGGTCAATATACACGGGTCTGCACGACGTAATCCCTCGTTGAGCAGATCAGTGTGTTGGCCTATGTGTACTCTCTCTATTGGAGTGCACTTACTTTCAAGTACAGGGCCGCTCATATGCAAGAGAAGCCAAGGAGCATGGAGGATCAAGGAGCAGCTCCTAGGTGGAAGACGAAAAATCGTCCAAGGCAAATTCGACGAGAATCACCAAGTGATTCTCGCCGAATCGGCGAGAATCACTTGGTGATTCTCGCCGAATCGACGAGAATCATCAGTGATTCTCGCCGACTCCTTCTGGCCATCTCAATAGGGTGCCAAGTAAGATTCGACGAGAATTACTTGTAATTCCCGCCGAACCAGTGGTCAAGCAGCACATGAATACAAAGTCCAAATCGTTGAGAATCGACAAGTGATTCGACGAGAATCACAAACGATTCTCGACGAATCGTCGAGAATCACTTAGTGATTCTCGCCGATTCGTCGAGAATCGTCTGTGATTCTCACCGATTTTTACTTGGCGTTTTCTCAGAATGCTGCTGAATCGGATTCTGCTTCTGGATTTGTTTGAACCGGATTTTGGGGATTTCATTTGTGGGTCCCACAAACGGTCATATTTGAGAATCCTACAGTATTTATACTCAGGTACTTTTGAACAGAAAAACACGCCGAGCTCATGGAAACCCTAAGATCGCGAAATCCTTCCGCCGCCTCCGTCGCCGCTTGCGCAAGTCCGTCGCCGCCACCGATAGATCTTCTTCCCGATCTCCGGCGAAAGTAGCTTAGCAAGGCTTGAGTCTCACGCGTCTATCCAGAGATCCTTTGTCTCTCGATTTGTTGATCGGAAACACTTCCCATCCGAATCGATCGAGACGACCGATCCTCGTGTGACCGTTGGTAGACCGAGCTTGCTTCGCAACGAAGTTTGGATCTCCAAGTTCAGCAGCTGCTCTTCATCGTAGCCGCCGATCTCGAAGCTAGCCGCCGCTCGTGTGCCGCCGCCGGTTCCGGGGAAATCCTCTCCAAGAGAGACCAAGGTCGTAGACTCTTCATCGACTTCAAGAACACGTCGTCGAACAAAGAGGAACACCGGAGTCTCCAAGATAAGTTTGTATCACGTGTACATTCTACTTTTATTTTATTATAAAGGAACTTTTGTTCCGTGTTGTAAGGGTTGGGTGCAACCCGATCTGTGAGAGTGTTGACTCTCACGTGTGGAAGGGCTCCTTCCGTTAGTGCAGGGATTTCAATCCCGTTGGTGAAGTGACCGAGTCGTCCCTTGTTGGGGAGATAGGTCGAAGGGGGAAAGTGGATGTACCCAAGTCGGGGAACCACTATAAATTTGCTGTGTTTTCTGTGTGCTGTGTTTGTTGTTTTTATTGTGCAGGTACATCTGTAAATTCCGCAAAAGAACCACACGTCACCTATTCCCCCCCCCCATAGGTGCACATAGCCGACACTAGGTGGACTTTCAAGTGGTATCAAAGCGAGGTTGCTCTTCAAAAAGGTTAACACCTTGAGCAGAATCCTGCCACCAGTGTCAGAAGCATGGATCTGGATTATGACGTATTGCCACTCAAACTCCCTGCATGCTCAAAGGATTATTATCCCATCTGGAGGATGAGAGTATTATTTCACCTGGATGCCATCGATCCACGAGCATCCCTCATCCTGGAAGAGGGTCTGTTTATCCCCATGAAGACCTCCGACTCGGGGATCCAAGTGCCCATGTGCATTGCTGAGATGACAGAGATGGAACTCTCACTTTTCCAACTGGACCAGAGGATTCGACAAATTATTATGGATGTCTGGTCTGGAGCCTCTCACTCCAGGTTGGAAAAATGTAAAACGGCTAAATCTCTGTGGATGACCATCTCAGAGCTGATGGGGGGGTCAGAGAATGCTGAAATATGCTGCCAATCAGAGGATGAAGCGTATGTGGGAGTCCTCACCTCTGAAGATGAATGCAAGGATCCTTCGGATTGCATCAGAGCTCCAGTATCCTTGTCAGAGACTGAAGAAGATAGTGAGGAAAGCAACTCCGACGAGGACGAAACATTGGTCACTGATTCTAATGACAATAACCCAGATGAGCAGGTATCATCTTCATCCTGTCCCACATCTTTTGACTTTTCTGAAGACAGAAACTGCTCCCCTCCAGAAAATACTGATTCCCTGAGGAGAGCCCTTCAGTAAAGCAATCTACTTGCTGAGGAGCAAGCTCGAGAGATTGCTCGACTGAAGATCTTGTTGGTTCTCCAATTGGCGTCCAACAAGGTCAAGGACTCTAAGATCTCAGCTCTAGAGAATAGTCTAGAAAATGAGAAACGTATAGTATCTAACTTTTCCAAAGTTGATGCTATAAAGAGAAAATAAGAAACCGGGTGGATCTCCCGGATTATCCAGGGATGGAGAAATGGGGAAACGGTGTTCCGACCTCCCACTCCAAGCGGGAAGGCAACTCATCATGCCTTCAGGTATGACCACAGGAATAATCGTGGTCACTGCAAGGGTGAATTGTCCCCATGTGGAAACGTCCATAGTGCAAGAGGCGTCATGGCAACCCATGAGGAAATACCTAAGGCTCATTCTGAGCCCTTTGTATTCACGGCCACTGCCACAACAAAGTGTGGATCTGCATGTCGTAGTCCACAGAGGAATTCTCTCCATTCGAGGACACGGGATAGGGAGAATAGAAGTCAGGATGTCAGGCTTCATGGAGCCCCAGCAAGGAAGATGTCTGAAAGAATGGCACCACCTTCTCGGCCTCATAACGCCCACATCATGCATTCATTTCACCCTTCCTCATGCCTCGATGGAAGAGGAATTTGTGCGACAAGAACATGCCCTATCCCTTTTAGACCTAGGACCGTGACTACATCAGTCACTAGTTCAGGTCGAAAACGGCGATACAACATTCACTCTTGCTGGTGCTGCGGCAAAGTGGGACACTTTGCGATTGACTGTTGGCACAATCCCTCTGTGCCCACAGCAAGGGGTTATCCATGTTCTAGGGACAGGGGTAGTCTTCCGGACAGGTTTTCTGAAGGAAGGCAGTTGCGTGCTCATGCTAATAGAAACCTAGGACCCAATATGATTTGGGTTCCTAAGGTAAAGTAATTCTGTTTTGCAGGGTAGTCTAGGTCCCCTTAAATACGATGGGATCTGGACAGTAGGTGGCTCAAGGCTTATTTGGAACAAGCGTCTGCAATAATAGATGTGCTACCTGTTGAGCATACTCACTTCAAGCTACTAATATGTTCCATCTGTGGGACTAAAACGATAACTCTCCAAATCCCAGGTAACTTTGATCAGTTCAAGGACTTGTGTCATGATGCATCTTCATTCAAATTAAATATATATATATATATACTGTTATCCTTGTGCATAAGTATACTTATGCTCATCATATATGTGTGCACCTTTAAGGAGAGATTACCTCGAGGCATGCAAATCATTACACATCAATAAAAGGTTAACCAAGATATGTCATTGCGAATTTCGACAAATCACAATTGACATCAAAAAGTGTCTGGAGAAGCCTCGCTCAAATCCAAATAGATTGTCGCTATAATAAACATGTATTTATTAATCTTGTGTTAACATGACACTCGAAGAATTTGAAAATTGTGCAATGCTTCCCAAAGTTTCAAGACAAACATCAATATATACTCCAAATCCCGCCGACCCATTTTATATCTCACCAAATTAGACAAATCCCGTCGAATCCCGCCGAAGGAGCTTGCCGACCGCTCGGCTTCCTTAAGAATCCCGACGACTGATATAAATCTCGCCGAAACCGAATCCCTCTCACAGCCGTCGCCCGTTCGCCTTCCTCACGACTCGCGCAAGAGCACACCCGACGACCCTCGCGCAAGAGAACTCCCCAAGACTCGCGCACGGGCACTTCCGCGAACTCGCCGACACCCGCAGCCCTCCGACGCTCTTGTCGACGCCGTCGAATCGCTGCTGTGTGTGACCATCTTCTCTCCGCAAGGTACTAGCAAGGCCGCACCCCACGGGATACTCTTCTCTCCACCGAGGATCTTCCCGAAGCTCGTCAACTCACCTGCGAGTAAGCCCTTAGGTAACCTCCTCCTCAATGGCTCCAAGGCTGAACCCCAAGTGATGTTCTCCTTTTGAATGTTCACTAATGTATAGAGTCGGGCTTCTTTCTAGATCCTCAATGGCCCCAAGGACGACTGCAGGCTTGATTTCTGGTTGCGAGCTGGTTCGCACTGGTTTTGCTCATGCCTCTGACGAGTTCCGGAACATCATTCTCATGCTGGAAGAAGCCGGACTAACCTTCGTATTGGAGCATCCGTGCAAAGTTTTAGATAAAGAAGTGCTGGAGTTCTTCTCTACCGCAAGGCTTCGAGACAGAGACTCCATCATCAAGAGCAAGGTGGCTGGGACTAAGGTAAAGATGTCTGCCAGTAAGCTAACACGCTACCTGCAGCTTTCAAGTGCGGAGCAGGAAGACTATTTGGAGGACGAGGACAAAGCCAGAACCCTCCTGTTCTGCAGTCTACCCAGAGGCACTCGATCAGTAAAGCGAAAAGAGATGAATGAAGAAGGGAAGCTACTATCTGACATCATAGGAAAAGTACTCATCTGCAAGCCAGGCTCCCATGATCATATCTCCGGAGATATGTTCAAAATCCTCATAGCTGTGGTCTGCAGAAAGAGGTTCAACTGGGGAGAGTTGCTGTTTCAAAAGATCAAGGACACTCTGGGCACTCCAAGCTTCGGCCGCATCATCAGTCTATATCTCAACCAGCTCAACGGAGACAAATTCGACATGAGCAAAAGGAGTCCCTCTCCACTACTTGAAAAAGATGGATGCTACTGTGTTTGATCGATGGGAGCGGCGCATCGGACAGCCTGCTGTAGAAGAGCATGAGGAAGTATCTCCCGCAGCCTCCCCCCGTGAAATTCCTGATACCCTGACTGCAGGAATCGAGGGGAGACTCTACCCTCTCATATGGATATAATATCTGACATCGCCCAGGTGGCCAGGGATGCGGTGGCCGAAGTTAATGAAGAAAGTGAACCTGGGTTGGAGGATGAGGAGGTCCTGAACAGACACACTCAAGGAACTGAAGCTGAAACACTGGAGTCTGCTGATCACGAAGAGGAAGAAGCTGCTGATGTGGATGAATTTTTGGATGCGGACGGAGAGGATGCTGTGAATGAGGGCCATGAAGTGTTTGAGTCTCCGGATACTGATGAACCTCCTACTGATAAGTCTGCACCAGTGGAGGGGGAGGTAAATAAGGCCACCAACATCCCTCCCATAGAGACTGTGATGGTATCCAGCTCTACTGATGCGTCTGCTGCCGAGCCAGAGCAAGGCCAAGAAGTGCCTCCAGGTATCCCATTACGAGATGACCTAGCCATTCACACTGTCCATATAATTCAGGGCATCGTGAATGAGCTTAAAACCTCTTTTGATAAAGCTCAGAAAACAATGCTGCAAGAGATTAAGACTTCTGAAGATCTCATGCTGAAGAATATGGTGGCAATCAACCATAAGCTAGACGTAATGGAGAAGAAATTCGAAGAAAAATATAACGCGGCCGGCGAAGCTGTCACACTGTTAATGGCCGGCTTGAAAAAGGCTACTGATACTCTGGCTGTTGTCAATCAGAACGCACACGTTGTGGCTAACAATATTCAGAAATTTGATGGTAACATGGTCACTTTAAATGCAAATCAGCAGGCCCTAATCACTGAATTCAGCAAGACAACTAAGCATATTGATGACTCCTTACACTCATATGCCAATTGCATAGCTGACGAAGCCAAAAAGGGGGAGAAGGAGTATATCGCTAAGCTGGCCGAGCTCCAAGAAAGCATGGATGCAAACTTTGCCCAATCAAGCAAATACGTCTATGAGAGTTGCTGGTGGATGCTACAACAGGCACTGGGCACGTTAGGCGTCGTCCTACCTGACCAACCTGCCGGTATTCAGGTTCCTGAGACTTCTAAGGCTGCTGAGGAAGTACATATTGCTGAGGATGTAAGTACAAGTGCTGCTGATATTTTCACTGATGAAGCTGACGCTAGGGCCATCTCCAAATCTAAGCTGAGAAGTATGTTTGACCAGGAGGCCTTAGCTAAAGCAAGGGGAAAGAGGAAAGTTCAGGAAGGGACATCAAAGGAGACACCAACTCAAAAGAGGATCAGACTAAGTGAGGAGGATGTAAGAAACGAAAGGTGGAGCCCAGTTTCAAGAAACATCATCTTAGACACCTTCCAGCTGCAAGAAAGAGGAGAGATAAATCGAAATGAAGCATATAGCCAGTATGAATGGGAGACGCACAAAGCATTTGAAGCGAAGCGCAACATTTTCTTCAGAAACAACAAGGATCCAGACAAAGTTGCTCCTCCTAGGTACTATCTGAAGCCCAAGGAATACATGGAAAGGCAGAGCAAAAAGTACTTGGCGCAAACTCTTAAGGGTGACGTAGCTAAGGACAAATAGTCATTATTTTATAGTTGGTCACGGTGTATTAAGAACATTTATTAATTATTACTGTCGTACGAACAGTTCTGAATTATATGTGAATTTATTTCTCTTGGTATATATATATATTCTCTTGAATGTGTGAATGATTCAAGTCCTGTTCTAATTACATATATTCCCTTGAGTTGCATATTTAATTTTTTTTTTTTAAATGCTATAATTATTATTTGATAGGTGTTATTCATCTTAGCTAGTAGGGTTTTGGCTTTGTCAAATAGGGGGAGATTGTTGGGTATTGTATCCACGATTACCTAGATTTGAGGAAGCCACCTGTCAAGCTAAGATGAATTCACAATGTATTTGATAAACTCTTTCAAGTTGTACTTGCAGTCTCTCCACGCTAAGTGCACACCAATGTCAGGGTGCAGTAGGTCAATATACACGGGTCTGCACGACGTAATCCCTCGTTGAGCAGATCAGTGTGTTGGCCTATGTGTACTCTCTCTATTGGAGTGCACTTACTTTCAAGTACAGGGCCGCTCATATGCAAGAGAAGCCAAGGAGCATGGAGGATCAAGGAGCAGCTCCTAGGTGGAAGACAAAAAATCGTCCAAGGCAAATTCGACGAGAATCACCAAGTGATTCTCGCCGAATCGGCGAGAATCACTTGGTGATTCTCGCCGAATCGACGAGAATCATCAGTGATTCTCGCTGACTCCTTCTGGCCATCTCAATAGGGTGCCAAGTAAGATTCGACGAGAATTACTTGTAATTCCCGCCGAACCAGTGGTCAAGCAGCCCATGAATACAAAGTCCAAATCGTTGAGAATCGACAAGTGATTCGACGAGAATCACAAACGATTCTCGACGAATCGTCGAGAATCACTTAGTGATTCTCGCCGATTCGTCGAGAATCGTCTGCGATTCTCACCGATTTTTACTTGGCGTTTTCTCAGAATGCTGCTGAATCGGATTCTGCTTCTGGATTTGTTTGAACCGGATTTTGGGGATTTCATTTGTGGGTCCCACAAACGGTCATATTTGAGAATCCTACAGTATTTATACTCAGGTACTTTTGAACAGAAAAACACGCCGAGCTCACGGAAACCCTAAGATCGCGAAATCCTTCCGCCGCCTCCGTCGCCGCTCGCGCAAGTCCGTCGCCGCCACCGATAGATCTTCTTCCCGATCTCCGGCGACAGTAGCTTAGCAAGGCTTGAGTCTCACGCGTCTATCCAGAGATCCTTTGTCTCTCGATTTGTTGATCGGAAACACTTGCCATCCGAATCGATCGAGACGACCGATCCTCGTGTGACCGTTGGTAGACCGAGCTTGCTTCGCAACGAAGTTTGGATCTCCAAGATCAGCAGCTGCTCTTCATCGTAGCCGCCGATCCCGAAGCTAGCCGCCGCTCGTGTGCCGCCGCCGGTTCCGGGGAAATCCTCTCCAAGAGAGACCAAGGTCGTAGACTCTTCATCGACTTCAAGAACACGTCGTCGAACAAAGAGGAACACCGGAGTCTCCAAGAGAAGTTTGTATCACGTGTACATTCTACTTTTATTTTATTGTAAAGGAACTTTTGTTCCGTGTTGTAAGGGTTGGGTGCAACCCGATCTGTGAGAGTGTTGACTCTCACGTGTGGAAGGGCTCCTTCCGTTAGTGCAGGGATTGGATTTCAATCCCGTTGGTGAAGTGACCGAGTCGTCCCTTGTTGGGGAGATAGGTCGAAGGGGGAAAGTGGATGTACCCAAGTCGGGGAACCACTATAAATTTGCTGTCTTTTCTGTGTGCTGTGTTTGTTGTTTTTATTGTGCAGGTACATCTATAAATTCCGCAAAAGAACCACACGTCACCTATTCCCCCCCCCCCCATAGGTGCACATAGCCGACACTAGGTGGACTTTCAGTTATGACTTCTCCAAATAGGGGGAGATTGTTGGGTACATTGGTTTAAATGTACCTGATTTGAAGAAGCCTCACCCTACTCAATGATATACATCAAAATATATTTGATGTATTTTGAGTTTAGTTGTGCAGGTCAAGTATTCACAGGGAAAGCTGAAAAGTTTCTAAGTCCATGTATCGACACCTAGAAGGAAAGTGTCGACACTTAAGAAGACTTGTGTCGACACCCAGGCAAGCAGTGTCGACACTTGAAGTAATTGTGTCGACACCAGGGATGCAGAGTCGACACCAGACAGAAAGTGTCGACACATACAGGTTGTGTCGACACTTAATGAAGAAAAGTCCAGTGAAGCTGTGTCGACACTTAGAAGCAGTGTCGACACCCAGAGGAACTGTGTCTACATCAGAAAGTGTCGACACTTGGAAGCTGTGTCGACACTCAGCAAATTTCAGCAGAGTCTAAGTACAAGTATCGACACAATGAAGAATGTGTCGACACACAGCAGAAGACACAACACATGAAGAAATTGTCGACATAATGAACAATGTGTCGACACACAGCAGAAGACTCAGCTCATGAAGAAAGTGTCGACATAATAAAGAATGTGTCGACACACAGCAGAAGACTCAACACATGGAGAAAGTGTCGACACTAGGAGGCTGTGTCGACACTCAGCAAAGTTCAACAAAAATTCTAAGTACAAGTGTCGACACAAAGGAGATGTGTCGACACTCAGCCAATGTCTCAACAAAAGAAGAATGTGTCGACACAAGGAGCTGTGTCGACACTCAGCAAGTATCAACACAGAAGGCATGTGTCGACACCAAGAAGATGCGTCGTCACTGAACAAGTTCAATACATGAAGATGTGTCGACACAAAGGAGTTGTGTAGACACTTACAAGAATTCAACTAAGTACTGAAGAACAAGAAGTTGTGTCGACACACTATATCAGTGTCGACACATGATGAAGAAGCTGTGTCGAGAAGTAAATTCTACAACCCAAGGAGTTGTGTCGATACCTTGAAGGCTAGTGTCGACACTTAGACTACTTGTGTCGACACTTAGCCGATAAGTGTCGACACTTAAAGACAAACTGTCTCGACACTTTCAGACAGTTATAGATATTTCAAAAAGTGACTGGATGACATGACAGCTGCCATTCCATCCGTCTACTGCAACTGTTAGAGATGTCAGAAATCCGTTAGAAACCGGATCAGCCAGTCACCATGAAGAAGGCCTATATAAAGGCTTATATTATCAACAGAAACAGATGATCAAGAGATTGTAAAAGTGAAGAAGATCTAGCTATTCATTGAAGAATCAAGTGAAGATCTAAGAAGTTGGAGAGAGAGAGCTCCTTCCAAGAAGACAGCAGTTGGAACCAGGCTGTGAAGAAGGGTTCAGACCTAGTTCTGAATCTTAAGTTGCAGTGATTGAAGATCAGCTGCAGAGAATCAATCCTATTGTGTTCTACTTTCAAGAAGCTTTGAAGAAAGCCAAGTTAGGTTGATCTCAGCAGAGTTCTTCCAAGAACTCATCAAGAACCTATCAACTCATCTCTCTTTTCTCGGAGTTTTAGGTATACACTTTGTAATTCTTAATTTCTTGTAGGATCCCTAGGGATCTGAGTTGCAAGCCTGCAATTATAAAGGCTGAGTGGTAGGGCCTGTGTGCCTGAGTGTAGGAGATCCATATCTCTGAGTGTTGGCCTGTTGTGGCTGAGTGTAGGCCTGTTGTGGCTGAGTGTAGGCCTTGTGGCTGAGTGTAGGCCTTGTGGCTGAGTGTAGGTCTTTGGAGAAGACTGAGTTGTAGGGCCTTGGGCCTGAGATGTAGGAACCTGTTTGGGGTTCTGAGTGTAAGATCTGAGGATCTGAGATAGTGGAGGAGTTTGGCCGAATCTAGTACACTACTAGATAGGCGAAGGGGGAAAGTGGATGTACCCAAACCTTGGGAAACCACTATAAATCTGTGTGTTCACTATGTGCATGTTTGATTCTGTGATTGCTGATTGATTTCTGTGAAGTAGTAATTATAACTCTGTGATATAATCTGCAATCTGCCTAAAAAGTTTAAAAAGATTTAGTCACCTATTCACCCCCCCCCTCTAGGTGATTAGGTACAATTTCTTTCAAATACTACCCGTAGGGAGACTATGCTCTAAGTATTGTACTACTACATTTCATTCTAACCATCATACATACTCATGGTCATGGCTTATACTTCTATTTGTCATTTCAAATGATTTCAACATATTACAAACATGATGATTATTAATAATAAACTACCAATTTGTATCCAGTCATTTCATTCCTCATATTATAAACATGGTGCGCATTTATAATAATCTATCAATTTTAACAAGTCATATCATGCATTAAAGCTTGCTCCACAATTCAGTTTTATAAAATCTAATTAACAAGATTTATCATTCATAGCACTACGGTGGTCAGCATAAAATAGTTCATCAAAAATCTATAGTTAATTAGCAACATCGATTCCACCGAATCCAAATTCATATTTTATAAACCTCAGAATTTAAGTGCAGAATAAATCTGGACATCAAATTCGACCGGAGATTCCTGAAGCTACAGGAATTCGGTGAAGACGTGTAACCCTCGATGGAAAGGTCTTTCCATGGGTTACAACTTCCATATTCAACCCACAACCCAGATTTGAGTCTATCCTAGTTGAAATCAGCCTTGAAGTCCGCTGCGTACAGAACACAATTTCTGCATGCAGGATTTATCAGATGTCATGTTCGTTCAGATTTTCCCGTGGCTACAAACTTTGCATGAAGACGTGCAACCACTCATTGGAAAGGTATTTTCAGGGGCTACAACTTTCGTGTTTAGTTGGAAGCCCAGATCTGGCCATAACTTGACAATGGCCAAGAAGATTGTTGCGCGCAAAATACAGATTCTTCACGCATCTTAATAAGGAATGAACGACATCAGTTCATCTTCTCCTTCAAGTCGATCTTCCAAAATCACTCCAGAAATTCCTCCTCCCTTATTCACCCTCAAAGGGCCATGATTCTTCACGAAACTATCCACCCATCATCACATAGAAGAAAGGGGTGGTTGAAGAGATCTACAACCTAGAACACATGACCTAGCATGGCCATCCCTAGAAAACTCCTTCTCTCCATCAAGACTCTCTTGAGTCGATATCTCTCCTAAGAAAATAACTAAAGATCTAGCACCAAGGGAGAGGGTAGGAAGCTCACCTTATTTCCGGCGTTTCCACCATTTCCGGCCATGGATCTCGTGACTCTTCTCTGCGACATCTTCTTTTCCACGGCGGCGGCGGATCTTCTCCTCTAGAACTAGATCCAGCAACTTCCCACACTCAACCGAAGTTTCTCTCAGAAAAACAGCTGGAATGAGGAGTGAAAATGGCTAGGGTTATCACTTCCCTTTTATATAAAAGTGACACGGGTAGGGACACCCCCGTGTCCTTACTCGTGTCTTGCTTAGGTGAAGCCTTATGATGGTTTTTATGCGTCGGTTCAATACTCGACACGGCATATGGGTCGGACACGCGTGTGTCGGCCCAGTCACGCCCGTGACATGGGGCGTGTAACCCACTCGAGACTTACTCGAGAGGGCTTACTCGAGAGAAAACCAACTACTCGAGTACCCGGATAGGACATGCCCGTGTCACAGGGATGACATGCCCGTGTCACCCCCTCTTACTCGAGTACTTTTCCACCTACTCGAGTATATTTCGACCTACACGAGAGCTACTCGAGGATGAGCGGACATGCCCTGTGACACGCCCGTGTGACAGGTCGTGTACCCCATACTTGACACTCGACAATCGTCGAGCGCTGGTCATCGACCAGAGGGAACACACGCCCTCCGAAACACCTATGTCGGATGCGACATACCTGTGTCATACGATGTCGACACACCTCGTTGATCTCGACATGCCTCGTCGAGCTCAACTCGACACAACGACACACGGGTAGGGACACTCCCGTGTCTCAACCTGTGTCATACAATTCATCGATCTCGACACGAAGTTCGTCGATCTCAAAACGTAGTTCGTCGATCTCAACACGTCGATCTAGACACGGGTAGGGACCCGCCCGTGTCTTAACCCGTGTCCCTTCACACGGGTAGTTGCACGCCCGTGTCACTACCCGTGTCCTTCTTTGGACATACTCGAGTCATCGACTCGAGAGCTGGGCACTCCTACACGGGTAGGGACACGCCCGTGTCTCTACTCGTATCTTATGCTTGACTGATTTCCCCTCCTTTTCACATGTGATGCCCTGTTGTCAGCACTCCCCCTGAACCCAAGTCCGCTCTCCTGACTCAAAAACACGTACGTGGGGCCTAGTGCGATTCGGGACGTTACACTCCCTGTGTGAGAACTTCCATCTCCATGACCTCTTCCGCAGCCTCCAGCCTGGACTGCTCTGCCCATTCTCCAGTGTCCCTCTCCTTTGGGACACAGATATCCTCAGCTTCCACTACTTCCTCCTCGGCCTTCGCCTCGGCGGCTCCTCCTAAATCTTCTCTTTTACCTCCTCTTGGGTGTATCTCTCCTCCACCTCCATCTTGTAACATCCCCCAAACAACTAGACCCCTAGGGTTTTGTTTTTTCATGACTAGGTCATGACAAAACAACTGAAATCTCAAAGGACCAAGTGAACTAGGGCCAAGGTAAAAATCACCTTGGTCTGCCTATAGCTCAGCCACAACAGTTAAACCTAAGGTCTGACCTTACGGCTACACCTTGATCCCAGGACCCTACCACAACACCCCAAACACCTTGGGAAGTCCATAGGGTCATTAAGGACCCACTGTGGGCAGTCAAAATTGTTAAGTTGACCTAAGTCAACCCAAACCCTAAATGGGTCAAACTAGCCTACTTAGGGTCAATTGACTTTCCTCTAGCCAAGTGGACCCCACCCATGCCATCCTAACCCTAAAGTGAGGCCAATGGGTCACCAAGGACCCATTGGGGTCAACCCAAGAGTCTAGGTTGACCAAAGTCAACTCTAGCCCTAATTTGGTCAAAGTACCCTTCCTAAGGGTAGGTGACCTCCAAAGTGCCAAGACAACCCTACCCAACCCTTCCTAGACCTTAAGGGAGTCCAAAGAGTCACTAAGGACCCATTGTGGTCAACCCAAATGGTCATGTTGAACAAGGTCAACTATATTCTAGTGTTAGGTCAAATTAGCCTAAATGGGCTAACCCAAGCTCAACCCATTTCCCCCACTTGGGCTAACCTTATTATTATTATTATTATGAGTTAGTGGGCTAACAATAGGCTGGAGTAGACACTAAAAAATTCGGCCTTGATGACCAGGAGAGAGAAAACTCCATCTTCCCTTTAATGGAGGAGAGAGAAAGAAGATGGAGAAGACAATTCATGCATGGGGAGGCCAAGGGCCACCTTTGGTGGCTGGATTCAACTCCTCTGGAGGAGAGGAGAAGTTTCCAGCCATTTCCTGGCCACCCCAAGGAAGATTCACCCCCCCCCCCCATCACCATGGCCGAGCCTAGCCATTCATGGCCATTAATGGCATTGATGCCATTACACCCCCCTTCCCCTCTAATACCACTTGCAAGACCCCCCTTTTTTTTCCTTTTTAAACCCCGGGGTCTTAGGATGGCAGAATCGGCGTTTTGTAGTGGCGGGCTTCTTGAGAGTCGGGGCCACCGCAAAACGGCGATTCTGAGCATAAGACCCCGGGGTTTAAAAAGGAAAAAGGGGTTCTTACAAGAGGTATCAGAGGGGAAGGGGGGTGTGTGTCATGGCATCAATGCCATTAAAGGCTATGAATGGCTAGGCTCGGCCGTGGTGATGGGGGGGGGGGTGAATCTGCCTTGGGGTGGCCAGGAAACGGTTGGAAACTTCTCCTCTCCTCTAGAGAAGTTGAATCCAGCCACCAAAGGTGGCCCTTGGCCTCCCTAGGCATGGTGTGTGAAGCCTACCCGGATAAGTTGGTCTGGATCGGTGATGTTTCATTATGCATGAATGGCCGGAGAAGACTCCGCGCTGATGGTTATTTTCGGGTTTTCTACGCAGTAGATTGCAACATGTAATCTTGTGGACTAACTCCAAGGTGAACCCGGAAAACTGGGCAGAAGCTTGATTCGACCATCTTGTGGGCCTGGAAGGCAACTTCCACATAACTGGGTTATGTAAAATTTGTGTAATAGATTTGGGACTCGGGGAAGCTTGACCCATACATATGGCTTACATTGACGTTGCGGTGTGAGCAACGGGTTAGGTGGAACTGTACCCGCTCTATGTCGTTCGGTTAAAGCGACCTAAGGTATGTGGTACTTGCCGTTGGCATAAATGGAGGGTCTTAGTCATAGGCCGGTAAGACTATAATGCTCACGAGGTTTGCCGTCCTGGAGGCAGTGGTGAGACCATGGATTTTGATTGGGTTCACCGAGAATGTGCCCTGAGAGCACTGTGTGTGTGGCCGTGCGTGCCTACGCCTGTGATGAGGTGTAATTTCACTACTATTTGGCTATGCTAATAAAGTGCAGGGACGGAGCATCGCCGCCCCGAGTTAAGGGGCGGGGTCGTTATAATTTGGTCAGCTTTTGTTGACCGTTGCTTTTGTTTGCCACCGCTGCGGTAGATTGTTTCTTGCAGGTGTTGTGGAGCACATTGGCAAATAGCGGGCTGAATGTCTGGTTGTTGAGCCGGCCCACGAAGGCCAATGCGAACGTTTACTTGTTATACTCATCTGTGACCGACCTGCATGTCGATGTTTAGAAGACACTATTTATTTAAGTAAACTCTTGTAAGGCCATAAGACAAAGTACTTTGTGTATTTTGTACGCTCATTCCTAATTTGGGTATTTAGTGGACATTCATGTTATTGGCTAGGGTTCTTTTCTTTGCTACTCTTAAAATGCTTCCGCTAGAATGTACTCTGTGTAGGACGAGTTTTATTGTCAGGATGGTTTCATTTTGTAACCCTTCGGTCTATTTGTGGTATATGACATCGAGCCCCGGCCGGACCTACTGCTATATGCTATGTGACGGATAAGGGTGTTACACGCATCCACCATCGACTTCCCTTACTGCCCTCTCCATCACCTCTTCGTAGGAGAGGGGGACACCCTCTTCAGTTCCATCCTGAAGAACCCTTATTGCAGCCCCAAGGTGAAATTCATCATCAGGCTGTGCCCTGACATCTCTTGGACCTGGGTGACCTCCTCCTGAAACCGGTCAACATAACTCCCCAAAGACTCGTTCACCCCCTGTTTGATGTGGAATAGGGGCTCCAACTCCTTCTTTCTCCTCTTGGAAGTGGTGAACCTCAACAGGAACAACCGGCGAAGGTCCTCGAAGCAGTAAATGGAGCTGGTCGGCAGCTCGTGGAACCACTCTCTCGCCTTCTTCTTGAGAGTGATGGCGAAGAGCCTGCACTTGAACCCATTCGACATTTGTCGGATCGAGACCACTTCCTCAAACCACTAGATGTGTTGGACCGTGTCTCCCTTCCCGGTGTGGTAAGACATCTCTGGCTCCCTGAACCCCTTTGGAACTATGGCTGAAGAAACCAACTCACTGAAGGGGCTTCCTCCCCCTGCCGGGCGAGCCGGAGGGTCTCGCAACCCCATCTCGCGGAACCGGCCCCCGCTTGCCGAGCCCGGGAAATGCACACGTCCGGGGAGCTCGCATCCCCCTCCTTCCTTTGCACCCTCCTTCATAGCTCGCCTGCCGGGAGTGTCCTCGCCAAGGGTCGGGACCGCGAGTACAGCTGTTGCTGGTGTCGGGCACTCGGCATGCGTGCCGAGTGCGAACATGACGAGGCCGAGTACCTCCTGCTTGATCTCATCGAACATCCTCATCGTGGCGAGAGGGGGAGTGGGTTGCGAGTCGGAACTGTCTGAGCCTTGCCATGATCCTCCCATCATCGAGCTTGCCGAAGATGGCCTATGTTGACCACTTTCCACACTCACCGCACCAAAAATATTGAAACCGAGAATTCGGCCTCTGTGGAGTTCACCCTTCGGGAAGGGGTGATCGCACACCTACATCTCTCCTGCAAGCCAAATAACAAAGGAAAAGAGAACGGAACTGACCCAAGGGCTCGGCTTGGAGGTCCCACCAAAAACCTGGAGGAATGTAGAGCCCTTCCCCTCCTTAGCCAAATGTCGAGCTAAGGCTACCTCAGAAAGCTCTAGAAGACCGTGGCACAAATGAGAACCTGCCTTCTGAGGTACCCTCTTGGGTCTATTTATAGATTTTTGAAAGCGGCCTGCAAATAGCCAACCTCCCCTATACTAAACAGCTATATGCAACCAAAATTGGGTCTGCTAATAGCGTAACTCCGTTGTTTTAACAAGCTATTTGCACCCCCAACAAGGGCATCCAGGTAATTTTGTCTCTGGGCCCCACTGGGCAGGTTCAAAGGATCTGGAGGTCAGCTCGCCACAAGTTCGCCACCTTGCTGGGCGGACTCGAACTGGCTCCCACAGTTCGCCTGTCAACCTTAGGCGAGGGCGATCCAAGACGCCGCAGTCCGCAAGCCCCTTGTTCTAAGGCTGGCTGGCGACTCGGTCGCCTATGCGATAGCGGGTCAGATGGACCGGCTCGCGCAGCTCGCCCATCTAGTTTTGTCGAGAGCGAGCTAGCCGTTATAGGGTTTTTGCTAAAGAAGAAATTCCATAGAAATTGAGTTCGACAAACGCCGAGCTTAGTTCGACGAACTCGAGTTTCTAACAAGCCGAACTCCGAGCTCCGTTATACGAACGCCGAGCTCCGTTAGACGAACGCCGAGCTCCGTTCGACGAACTCCAGGCGGACGCGGGCTGGGTGGGCCGGCTCGCGCAGCTCGCCCGACTAGTTTTGACAGGAGCGAGCTGGCCGTTCTGTGTTCACCCGTATGCTGCTTTTGCGCGGGCTGGTTGCCCTGATCCGCTAGCTTGGCCTGGCGGAGCAACACGACGAAAATGGGGTTGTACAAGGGTGTTACAGTTTGCTAATTCATTTTGACAAATCATGTGG
The DNA here is from genome assembly GCA_039583875.1 of Platanthera guangdongensis. Taxonomy (NCBI): domain Eukaryota; kingdom Viridiplantae; phylum Streptophyta; class Magnoliopsida; order Asparagales; family Orchidaceae; genus Platanthera; species Platanthera guangdongensis. The sequence goes on along the minus strand of JBBWWR010000244.1, from coordinate 73,229 downwards.
AACAACTTTTATTTATGATATTTATGGTGTTCATTTTCCTTTACTATTCCGTTGACTCTGCTTCTATCTAATCTTTTAATATGTTCATTTTGTACCATTTGTTGACATTTCTTAACCATATAAGTATTTTTCTCGACTTTGTTGACATTAATCATATCCATTGAGTGTTGCATGTAATGTTATTCCTGAAATATTGCCAAAACATTAATTATTAATATAAAATATATAATGCACTTTTATGCTCCATTTGAGTAAGTTTGGGAAAAATATCACAGATGTAGAATGTATGTATGGCATGATAATGGTTAATGAACTTCATCTACTTTTATGTGCAAAACTTGTTTTATTTTCTTAGTGGCAATCATAATCATTAACATGTCAAACAGACAATCAATGATGATGGTAATACTGTTTTCCAAACTCACAGGAGATAAAACAATAAACCATATGGAGCATTAACGTTCATTTTTGATTGGACCTGCCATATTTACAAGAAATATGCATGTTGCTAATATAGGTTTTACAATATGTTTGTGTTTCAAAGCACGGCATCAATATATGTATGTATATCACCGCTAGGATGGCATTATTGTCTAGCACGGCACACCCTACCCTACATCAGTTTTTCTTCCATAGTATGACATAGTAGCATGTTCAATCATGTTTTTTTTCTTATTACGTGATGTATATTCCTTATGGAGCCCATGTTTTGCGGCATTGTTACGCTTGCATGTTACCTGATATTTTGAGGTGTAATATATATTTTTGCGGAGAGAATTCCACATTTAAGTGGGTGGTAAATACTACACTTGATTTTAATAGGTTTATTTTATTGATAAGTTGTGTATTCTTATATTTTCCACAAATGTGTTAGGTGAAGTAAGATAATTATGAGTGAAAAATGATAGGAATGTGGTTGTTTATAGGCTGGGATAGGATTTTTATATTGGTGAGAAGTGGGTGATATTACACGCTTGGTCACTTTGGTGGCACCTTCAGGATGTTGGTGATATTAAAAGCTTGTTCTCTTTGGTGGCATCTTCAAGAAGTTGGTGATAAAAATGTGGCTATTTTTCTTTAAATTTACTAAATTTTAATGGATGATGCACAATTCCCCAAATTGAATATTTGAATTTTGAGAATTTTGTTTTGGTTTTAGCTTTATCTCGACCCTCTTGTTTTATTTTCAATTTTTGGTTTTAACCGATGATGGTGTTAAAAATTCAATAACATGCATACTACCACGTTGAATTTTCTCGAGGTGGTCAGCTGGATAGTCTAAAGCAAAATTAAAATTCTCAGAACTATCCAGTTCACACTTTGATCACACGGAAAATTCCATAGACCTTGAAGTGAGCAGGAGTTAACTCAACTGAAGTCAATCAACCAGCAAACACATGCAACACAAACGTCTTTATTGATTCACAACTAACTTCTTTACACAGCGTGACATCCATGGCGAGACATGCTTCACCAACCAACACTCAAGGGAACGCAGAGACTACAAAAACAAGACAAGAGAAACAAGACGCGCGGACTCAACTACAAGTCACCGGTCTACCACTGTGGAGTCCGCTCAGTCCGCCAGGTCGCTGTTGAAACCGAAATCTCGGTCTCCTGTGAAGTTCACCCTTGGGGAAGGGGTGACCGCGCACATACTACCATCAAGCGAACACTCTAGGCACAAGACTAGGAACATAAGAAACAGACCCAAGGTCTCAGAGTGGAGATCCCACCGCATACCCGGAAGACTGACAAAGTCTTCCCCTCCCAAGACAAAGGCTGAGCTAAGGCACCTTCAGAGGGCACTCTTGGCCGACCGGAACCTCTAAGGAGAATCTCAAGACCAACTCTCTCCTGACTAGAGGTGCCTCCTCTGGTCTATACAAAATGCTCCTCACCCGCCCTACTAATGGCGCAATCTCGCCGAGCAATTCTACGACACGCTGCCTAAGTTTGGCCACTAACATCGTAACTCCGCTATTCTAAAGGATGAGAACAGGCCATCAGGGGCTTCCCGACAACTATACCTCCGGGCCCCCAGGGGGCGAGCGGTTCACGAGAACACCGCCCGCCTAATACGAAGAAGAATAAACAGCATACACAAGGCGTAACAGACATTATAAATAATTACAGGAATATGAATTCCATACTTCGGCACGCAGGCCGGCAATATAAACAAAAAATAGGCCTTCGAGGATCAGCACAAGCTTGGGCTTAAGCCCGCTACTCCCCGCTTGGTACAGCAACACCTGTACCCCAACCTCTCAACAAGCAACTGCCAGCTGAACAACCGTCGGCTAACATGAGCTGGCCAAATATATTGCACACACCTTTTTTTCGCGGCTATGTGCGCATTCCCTGCAAATAGATAATATACAACTTCCACGGAGTCTTCTCCGGGAACCCCAGAACATCACCAATCCGGCTCACACGTCCGGATGGGCTTCACACAGTATGCCTAAACCCGTACTCACGCTTCCGGGTGCTAATGAAGTCAATTGCAGGGACATAGACGTCAACCCATCGGAGAGCACCCTTCCCCCACCCGTTGGTGGAGAGGGGCTTCCATGTAAATATGTAAACTGAGCGCTTCACCTGCCCAAGTAGAAACATTGTTACCCTTAACGCGTATGTTTACGAAGCCGCAACCGTGTATAGACTGTACACGCACGGATCCAGACGTCGCAATATGAACTCTGATCATTTTTCTTGCTGTGGATCTTGATAGCAATAACCCTCTTCATGAGTGGCTCGGGCAACACTTGATGGAGGTGGCCTAGACAGAAAAATAGGAGAGGTTGGGTTGCACTCCTTGCGGCGGCCTGGACTGAGAGAGGTGGAGGGGGCTCGGGGTTGGGGTTGCTGCTCCAGGCAGAGAGAGAGAGAGGACCGGGGGTGGGGTTTGCTGCTCTAGGCAGACGGGAGAGAGAGAGGGGCGGGGGTGGGGGTTGCTGCTCCAGGCCGACGGGAGAGAGACGGCCGGGGGTAGGGGTGGGGGTTGCTGCTCCAGGCCGACGAGAGAGAGGAAGGGCCGGGGTGGGGGTTGCTTCTCTAGGCAGAGAGAGAGAGGGCCCGGGGTGGGGGTTGCTGCTCCAGGCTGACGTGAGAGAGATAGGGCCGGGGGTGGGGGTTGCTGCTCCAGGCTGACCGGAGAGAGAGAGGGTCGGGGGTGGGGGTTGCTGCTCCAAGCCGACAGGAGAGAGAGGGCCGGGGGTGGGGGTTGCTGCTCCAGGCCGACGGGAGAGAGGAAGGGCCGGTGGCGGCTGGGCTCCATGTTGACGGGCTAGGGTTCTATCCCCTTCCCGATTTCTCCCCTGCTCCCCCCTCCTTTTCTTCATTTTTTCTCTCCCCCACCCGATCTGCCTCCTTCCCCTTTTTCCTTTTTTCTTTTTTCATTTCTCCTCTTTTTCCCCTCCTCTATCGAGCCCATCCCCTCCTTCTTATCATAATCGATCAAAACTTTTACATATATATCATATAATATATATATAACATAATATATATATATTATAATATAATATATATATATATAAGTTTAAGCCTATGCAAATAAAACCTCCGCACGAGCGCACGAGGACCCGCACGAGCTCGAACGGGGATGCACCAAAACATCGCCCACATAGCATCCCCCGGGCCCGCCACTTGGGGAGGATCCCACTCCGCCGGATACGGGGTTGTACAGTCGCCAGACCGCAACCCAAGCTTCACGGACTACCTCTTATTCCGATGCTAGCTCTAGCCGCCGATCTGCAAGCCGCCTGACCGCGAGGTCATCTAGCCGCAAGACTGCACAAGCTGCGATGCAGAATAGAACAGTCCGCCTTAGGCAGGCGACTTCTTGAACCCCGAACCAAGTTTCCAAAGAGAAGACCGTCTGGTCGCTGTCAGCGACCTGCTATTTTCCGCCTGTTGCTTAACAACAGAGTTCGCACTGTCCCTGACCGCAATTAGAGCCATGTCCTGGCTTTCCAGCATTATCCGCACAACCTACACAGCACAACCCGGTCAACATAATCAAACCACGCGGACACAAAGGTTCAGACCGCAGCAACTGTTGCAAGCTCAAGGTACTGTTCACATACGCATGGAGGTCTCTCTTCCATGATGTGACATGGGTCCTATTTATAGGCACGATGATGAGTGTGGTCACCGCCCTAGCCGATAGGATTACCGCCACATCCCGCAGCAAGAACATGTGTATCCGCAAGATCCACGGACACACTCCAGTCTGCTGATAACTGTGCAGGATAGCCAGTCCGCCATTACTTCTCCAAGGCCGGACAACAACACCAATCCGCCTTGTCGCATGGCCAAGCTGAGACCACCATAGCCGGACTCCGAAGCAACAATCCTCCAATCCGCGGACACAGTGCTTCGGTCCGCCAATCCCGAGCTCACGACTTCGCCACCAAAGGCAACTGCCAGACTCAGGCGGACACACTGTTCTAGTCCACCCAAACTGCGGACAACACTAGTATGCATATCCCTGCAGACAACTCCAGTCCGCAAGCCGAGTCCATAGCCTTATTACCAAGACACCTTCTGGACTCAGCAGACTCCAGCTCCAGTCTGCACATAGTTGCGGACACAATCTCCAGTCCGCTTATCCCCAAAACTTGCAACCAAGGCAAATGCACTTCTTCCAAGCTGGGCGGACTGGGAAGCAGTCCGCACTCCACTACGCCATCTCCCCGGACTGAGCCAAACATGGACGTGGTTCAGACCCAACCAAGTCCACTCCACTGGCCACAAGGGCCAGTCCGCACTTACTGGCGGACACTGGATTCAGTCTGCCTCCCCCGGCAAGCTCCAGGATTAGTCTGCACTGACTAGTGGTCTTCGCGGCTTCCACTTGCCACTGCACCAGAGCAAGACCAAGGCAACTGCCAAACAGGTCTGCCGAGCTCCAGTTCTTCAGTCCGCTCCATGCCGGACTCCGCGGATAGAGATTCTATCCGCCCGGTTACTTCCTGGGATCCAACTGCCTGATGAGCACAAGCCGACCTGGCTAACCGCCACTGCTGTCCGCGCGGACAGACCGGCCAGACCGCTATAGAGCAAAAGTCTGCAACATCCCTGCCGACTTAGCAGTCCACTAACCCTGTCCGTATAGTACACGTGGATAGGTACAAGTGCTCCATTCACCCACTTTCAATTCACAAATTTCAACACTCCCCCTTGAAGTGAGAAGTGGTGAATAACTCCAGCAGCTCCCGTAACCTTGCACCTAATCCCTCTGATATCATCTACAAAGAAATGTCCAAGATATAGTCCTCACACCACATATCATGGACCATGAGAGAGCCCTCCAGCATCTCCCAAAAGGTGTCATGCTTCCCTCTGCCTTCTTCAGCTTCAACCTCCACTCATGAATCACAGGAGTATCACCAACTACCTTGGGCACAAAAGCCCAAGCCTCGTTACCTCTGAGATAAGTCACCTCTTCAGCCTTGGTGTCAACCACCTCCTTGATTCTAGTGGGGTCATCACAACCGGAAGATAATTGCTCGACCTGAGGACTAGCCAGGAAACATGGGATCAAGCCCGCCATGTTCCCTTCACTATATCGAGCTGGTTGCTCACTGATCCTCTTCGATCTCCGAAGAACCTGATCACGGCTAACCACCTCCGCTGCTCCTGAACCAGCTCCATTCCAGGGAAAACCCGGAACAATACTCCCCTTGCTCCCTGAACAAGACGCCTCCTCACTGGAACCAGGAGCACCTGGAGCAACGCTCCCCCTGCTACCTGAACCAGAAGACTCCCCTCTTGAACAAGAACTTCCTGGAACATCGCTCCCCCTACTTCATGAACTAGAATCCTCCGCCTTCGAGACAAAAGTACCTGGGGCATCGCTCCTCCTACTTCCTGACCCTAACGCCTTTGCCCCGTAGGTAGAATAACCTGGAGCTCCTGGTGACTCAGGCAGCTCCACCTGAACCTTAGCAGTAGCCTCCTTATGCACACCATCTGACCTGCTCATCTCTAGCTCCACACAAGAGCTATCCCAATACGGCGTCAACTCATTGAAGACAACGTCTCTCGACACGATGAGTCTCTTCGTCGCAGGATCCATACACCTCCATCTTCTCCTTTGCTCATCGTACCCAATAAAGACTAGCTTCGTCTTTAGAGCAACCGGAGTTTGTAAGTAGCAGGTAGATCCAGACACCCTTAGGTGCTTCATACTATGCTTTACTCCGAACATCAACTCATAAGGAGTCTTCACATAGATTGGACTAAGAGGCATCCGATTGATGACATGAGTAGCACAGGTCATCCCTTCCGCCCAAAGAGCCTTAGGAATGCCTTTGCTCTGAAGCCAACACTTGCAGGTCTCCGTTAACTAATGGATCAACCGAGCTGCAATAACGCCTTGCTGTGAAGTATGTCCACAAGAAAGCTCCTTTCGGATCCTTTGCTTCCTGCAAAAGTTTGAGAACTCGGTTGAGCCAAACTCACCACCGATGCTTGTCCTCAATTTCTTGATCCTCAGGCCAAGCTGGCCTTCCACAAGCTTCTTGAACTCCACAAACAGGCGCATCATGTTGGACTTCTTCTTCATGAAGTATACCCAAGTATACCTTGAATAGTCATCAACCAATATCAGCATGAACCTACTGCCTCCAAGACTGGCGGTGACGGTCGGTCCAACCAGAGCATAATGGACAACTGCTAACGGTGCTTTACATCTGGATTGTGCCTTATCAACCATGAAGCGATAAGCTTCACTTTGCTGACATCCCGCACACTCCTGACCATCGCCATAGGATGTGAATCTAGGCAATCCTCTTACGAGTCTTCTTACTGCCATTGCTTTCAGCTTCTCCATCCTACATGCCTCAGTCTTTCATGCCAGATAGCTGCACTATCACTGGCCTTCATCCGATCAGCACCAGAACTTGTTGAAGACCCAACTAAGTTCTTCTCCTTGCCTCCAACATGAGCAACGTTCTCTAAGAGCAAGGTAATCTTGCACTCCTTCCTGAGATGACCATGTTGCTTGTATTTATAGCACCTTGGTCCTTCCTTCCTCTTCCCATCATGCCGTGGAGAACCACTCCTCTCTTGCTGATATGAAATAGAAAGACCATCCTCTGCAGCAACCTTCACCTCCTTCCTGAACAACCCATCAAGGGAAGTCCAAACCTCCGCAGCTGACCGACATCCACTGATGTGATCCAAGAGCTCCGATGAGATCACCTGCTTTAGAATAGACTCCGGTTTCGCATTTGTCTCCTTCCAAGCTCTCATCGCTTCAGCATTGCTAGCAGTAGCCTCTTGTCTTTCTGCTCCGCATACAACCTCCCAAAGGTCCTCGCCAAGAAGAAAGCTCTCCATACAAGACTTCCACCTATCAAAGTTCGTCTCTGTAAGGAGATCAATTCCAAGACAACTTGCATCCTCCACTGCCATGGTTCTACCACTGGTTCACACTTCAAAGAGTCACAGCCACTTCAGTTGATCGCTGCTTATCCACTCCAAACCAGCTACGAGACCAAGTTCACTGCTCAAGCAACTGAACCTGGCTCTGATACCATGTTAAAAATTCAACAACCTGCACACTACCATGTTTAATTTTCTCCAATTGGTCAGTTGGATAGCCTAAAGCCAAATTAATATTCTTAGAACTATCCAGTTTACACCTTGATCACGCGAAAAATTCCCTAGACCTTGAAGTGAGCAGGAGTTAACTCAACTGAAGTCAATCAACCAGCAAACGCATACAACACAAGCGTCTTTATTTATTCACAGCTAACTTCTCTACACAGCGAGACATACATGGCGAGACATGCTTCACCAACCAAGACTCAAGGGAACGCAGAGACTACAAAAACAAGACAAGAGAAAAAACCGCGCGGACTCAACTACAAGCCGCCGGTCTACCACTATGGAGTCCGCTCAGTCCGCTAGGTCACCAGACCGCAACCCAAGCAGCACGGACTACCCCTTATTCCGATGCTAGCTCTAGCCGCCGATCTGTAAGCCGCCTGACCGCGAGGTCACCTAGCCGCCAGACCGTACGAGCTGCGATGCCGAATAGAATAGTCCGCCTGAGGCAGGTGACTTCTTGAACCCCGAACCAAGTTGCCAAAGAGAATACCATCTGGTCGCTGTCCGCGATCTGTTATTTTCCGCCCGTTGCTTAACCGCAGAGTTCGCACTGTCCCTGACCGCAATCAGAGCCATGTCCTGGCTTTCCAGCACTATCCGCACAACCTGCACAGCACAACCCGGTCAACTTAATCAAACTGCGCGGGCACAAAGGTTCAGTCCGAAACAACTGTTGCGAGCTCAAGGTAATGTTCACTTACGCATGGAGGTCTCTCTTCCCTGATGTGACATGGGTCCTATTTATAGGCACGATGTTGAGTGTGGTCACCGCCCTAGCCGATAGGATTACCGCCACATACCGCAACAAGAACATGTGTATCCGCAAGATCCGCGGACACACTCCAGTCCACAGATAACTGTGCAGTATAACCAGTCCGCCATTGCTTCTCCAAGGCTGGATAGCAACACCAGTCCACCTTGTCGTATGGCCAAGCCAAGAACACCATAGCCTGACTCCATAGCAACAGTCCGCCAATCCGCAGACACATCGCTTCAGTCCACTAATCCCGAGCTCACGACTTCGCCACCAAAGGCAACTGCCGGACTCATGCGGACACGCTGTTCCAGTCCACCCAAACTGCGGATAACACTAGTCTGCATATCACTGCAGACAACTCCAGTCCATAAGCCGAGTCCATAGCCTTGTTACCAAGACACCTTCCGGACTCAACGGTCTCCAGCTCTAGTCTGCACATAGTTGCAGACACAAACTCTAGTCCGCTTATCCATAAAACTCGCAACCAAGGCAAATGCACTTCTGTCGAGTTGGGCGGACAGAGAAGCAGTCCGCACTCCACTACGCGATCTCCCCAGACTGAGCAAAACATGGACTTGGTTCAGTCCCAACCAAGTCCACTCCACTAGCCACAAGGGCTAGTCCGCACTTACTGGCGGACACTTGATTCAGTCCGCCTCTCCCGGCAAGCTCCAACATCAGTCTGCACTGACTAGTCGTCTCCGCGACTTCCACTTGCCTCTGCAAAACCGGTCTGCCGAGCTCCATTTATTCAGTCCGCTTCATGCCGGTTTCCGCAGATAGAGATTCTATCCGCCCGGTTTCTTCGTGGGATCCAACCGCCTGCTGAGCACAAGCCTGCCTGGCTAACGACCGCTACTGTCCGCGTAGTCTGCACGGACAGACCACCCAGGATGCTATAGAGCAAACCGTCTGCAACATCCCTGCCGACTTAGTAGTCCACCAACCCTGTCCGCATAGTCCGCGCGGATAGGTGCAAGTGCTCCATTCACCCACTTTCACTTCACAAATTTCAACAGATGGATGAAAGAGTTTTTTAAATAGGGCTTCTCATAATTGGCCCTCGATTTGGTGGCATAATTAATGACGCCGCCTCATGCTACAAGGATTCTTATGACGATGAATTTACTAAATTTTTAAGAACTCAGCAATATATATATATATTTATTTATATTTATTATGTAGTGGTCATACTGGTGACTCTCTATATGCTTACTCCAGTCCTGTTGGCATGTTGGAATATAGTGTTGAAAATTGTGAAGTGAAAGTGGGTGAATGGATGACTTGGGCAACCTATATGTGCGGACTACGCGGACAGAGTTGGCGGACAGCCAGGTCGGCAGGGATGTTGTAGATGACTTGTTCTGTGGCGACCTGGGCGGTCTGTTCGTGCGGACTATGCGAACAGAGGCAGCGGCCTGCCAGGCCGTATTATGCTCTACAAGCAGTTGGATCCCAGGAAGTAACAAGGCGGATAACGACTATATCCGCGGAGTCCGGCAAGAAGTGGACTGAAGAACTGGAGCTCGGCAGACCGGCTTGGCAGAAGCCTTGATCTTGCTCTATTAAAGCAGAAAGTGATAGCCGCGAAGGTCGCCAGTCAGTGCGGATAGGTGCTGGAGGTCGCCGGGGTTGGAGGACTGTTTCTAGTGTTCGCCAGTAAGTGCGGACTCGCCCTTGTGGCCAGTGGCGTGGACTTGGTTATTTTTGAACCAAGTCCACGTTTGGCTCAGTCCGGGGAGATCGCGCAGTGGAGCGCGGACTGCTTCTTAGTCCGCCGAGCTCGGCAGAAGTGTTGTGCCTTGGTTGCGATTTTGGGGACAAGAGGACTGGAGATTGCGTCTGCAACTGCGTGCAGACTGGAGCTGGGTCCGCTGTGTTCGACAGTTGTCTTGCTGGCGTAGCTGTGGACATAGGATATGCGGACTAAAGCAGTATGTGGGATATGCGGACTAGAGGTATCCGCAGTATAAGCAGACTGGAGCTGTGTACACTAAGTCCGGCAGTTGCCTTGGTGGCGAGGCTCTGGGCTCGGGATAAGTGGACTGGTGCTGTGTCCGCGGATAGGCGGAAAATTTTGCTGCATAGTCCGGCTGTGGCATTTATGGCTTAGCCTTTGGCGATAAGGAGGACTGGTGTTGCTGTCCAGCCTTGGTGAAGCATTGGCATTGTCTTGGCCTTTGGTGACAAGGCATACTGGAAATGTGTTCGGCCTTGGTGATGCATTGGCGGACTGGCTATCCTGCACAGGTAGCGGCGGACTGGAGTGTATCCGCGGGTTTTGCGGACACGTGCTCTTACTGCGGGATGTGGAGGTGATCCTATCGGCTAGGGCGGTGACCACACTACTCATCGTTCCTATAAATAGGTACAATGTCACATAAGGAATAGGGAACCTAAGAGAACCTAAGAGAGCAAATGAACAGTAAGTGAACCCGCGATAAGTTTCTACGGATTGACTTTTTGTTTCCACGCGGTTTGATAGAGCTGACCGATTTATGCTGTGCAGGTTGTGCAGATAGCACTGTAAAGCCGGGACTTGGCTTTGATTGCGGTCAGGGACAGTGCGGACTCTACGGTTAAGCAACAGGCGGTAAACAGCAGGCCGCGGACAACGACTAGACGGTCTTCTCTTTAGCAACTTTTGTTCGGGGTTCAATAAGTCGCCTGCTTCATGTGGACTGTTTAGTTCATCATCGTAGCTTGTGCGGTCTGGCAGCTAGGCGACCTCGCGGTCTTGCGGCTTGCAGATCGGTGGCTAGAGCTTAGCATTGGAATAATGGGCAGTTCGCGAGTCTTGGGTTGCGGTCTGGTGATCTGGCGGATTGTGCGAACTCCATAGTAGTAGACCGGCGGCTTGGTGTTTGAGTCCGCACGGCTTTTGTTGACTTGTCTTTGTAATTGTCTCTGCTTCCCCTATGTTGATTTTGGTGAAGCATGTCTCGCCATGTATGTCTCACGTTGTAAAGAAGATTGTTGTTAATCAATAAAGACTCTTGTTGCTGCATGTGTTTCTGGTTGTAACTGACTTAAGTTGAGAAAACCCCTGCTCACTCCAAGGTCTGTGAAATTTCAAAATGGTATTAGAGCTGGATTGGAGTGGATAAGCAGTGATCAACTGAAGTGGTTGTTTCTCTTGTGAAGAGGGAACCATTGGTAGAACCATGGCAATGGAAGATGCAAGTAGTCTTGGAATTGCACTCCTTACAGAGACGAACTATGAGAGGTGGAAGTCTTGTATGGAGAGATTTCTTCTTGGCGAGGACCTTTGGGAGGTGGTATATAGAGAAGAAAGACAAAGGGTTACTGCTGGCAATACTGTAGAGATGAGATCTTGGAAGGAGACAAATGTGAGAGCAGAGTCTATTACCAAGCAGGTGATCTTATTGGAGCTCTTGGACCACATCAGTGGATGTCGGTCAGCTGCGGAGGTTTGGACTTCCCTTGATGGGTTGTTCAAGAAGGAGGTGAAGGTTGCTGCAGATGATGGTCCTTCTACTTAGTATCAGCAAGAGAGGAGTGTTTCACTTAGGTGTGATGGGAAGAGGAAGGAAGGACCAAGGTGCTATAGATACAAGCAGCATGGTCACCTCAGGAAGGAGTGCAAGGTTGTCTTGCTCTCGGCGAACGTAGCTCATGTTGGAGGCAAGAAGAAGAACTTGGTTGGGTCATCAACAAGTTCAGATGCTGATCGGATGAAGGTCAGTGATAGTGCAGCTACCTGGTATGAAAGACTTGGGCATGTAGGGATGGACAGGCTGAAAGCAACGGCAGAAAGAAGACTTGTGAGAGGTTTGCCTACATTGTCATCCTACGGCAACGGTCAAGCTTGCGCTGCATGTCATCATGGTGAAGCTTATCGCTTTACGGTTGATAAGGCGCAGTCCAGATGTAAAGCACCTTTGGAGGTTGTTTATTATGCTCTGGTTGGACCGACCGTCACCGCCAGTCTTGGAGGCAGCATGTACATGCTGATATTGGTTGATGACTACTCGAGGTATACTTGGGTATACTTCATGAAGGAGAAGTCAAACATGTTCCGCTTGTTTGTGGAGTTCAAGAAGCTTGTGGAAGGCCAACTTGGCCTGCAGATCAAGAAGTTGAGTACAAGCATCGGTGGTGAGTTCGGCTCAACCGAGTTCTCGAACGTTTGCAGGAAGCATGAGATTCGGAGGGAGCTTTCTTGTGGACATACTTCACAGCAAGGTGGTGTTGCATCTCGGATGATCCGTCTATTGACGGAGACCTACAAGTGTTGGCTTTAGTGCAAAGGCATTCCTAAGGCCTTTTAGGTGAAAGGAATGGCCTTGAAAGATGGTATGAAAGATACCACTTGAGGGCATAGATCTTATTTCATTCTAGTTAAATATATATGTTATATAAAAGAGTGAGCAAAACACAAAAATAAAGAAAGAGAGCAAGCAACATAGATGACACAAGGATTATAGTGGTTCCCCAATAACCTGGGTACATCCACTCTTCTAGCACCCTGGTAGAAATTCACTACACGTTTTTGATCCGGTGCCCTGCCGCCACAAGATCTGATTCAGGTAGATCAGGAAACTCTTCTGGCTTTTGATCAGGTGCTTAAAAACCAAATCAAGTCTTTTGATCAGGAGACTTGCAACAAAGTGTTTAGCTTTTGAAGGGAGTTATAACCCTGTACACAGGAAAGGGAAAAGAAGTGATGTTGTCTTCTCTGTCAAAGTTCACAGAGAGAAGACTAGTGGATTTGATGATGTCAAAGCTCCCCCTAAGATGTTGAATGGTTCAGGAAAAAAAAGGAAGCTTTGCTTTAGGGTGTAGGCCTTCAAAGTGATGTTGCTCTTCAAAAGCTTCTTGGACTGATTTTGGGTAGTTATCCCTTAGAAGCCTGAAGCAAATGATGAAGAACTCTATGTGTATGAGAGCTGTGTTATTCTTCACTGATTCACTGATTTATTATTGTTGTTTCTCTTTCTTCTCTCTCACTGCTTCATCTTCTTCTTGTTCAGCATAAATATCTCTATATATTGTCTGAACATAATTCAAAAACATTTGAATTTGCTTTGACTGCAATGACAAAAACATTCCCGAGAATGGTAATTGCTTTGGGAATCAATTAACATTAAATCCTGATTTATTCCATAGTTAATGCAGCCTCCAAACCACTATATTCATAAGAATATATAGCATTAAATCTGATAGCTGTAAATAATTCTGTCTGAATGCTGCAAAGAAATCGTCAAATTGAATATTAAAGCTTTCTTGAAACTGGGCTCGGAGTTCGTTAATCTCACCTCGGAGTTCGTTGAGCTCAGCTCGGAGTTCGTCGAGCTGAGCTCAGAGATTTTGAACTGCATAATCTTTGAACTGAGTTTTACAGCTTTCTTTTAGCTGAGCTCAGAGTTCGTTGAAATGAGCTCAGAGTTCGTTGAACTGAGCTTGGAGAATTTCTTTGAGCTGAATTTTTGAACTTCAAGTCAGAACTTCTCTGGAATTTTTCTGAAGGAGCAAGCCTGAAAATAATCCTATGACCCATGACTATACATTTTGGGTCAATCTAATCATCATAATAGTGATCCTTGCCCAAATCAGTACTAGGGTTCCAACAATCTCCCCTTATTTAGGTGAGGACACTATTTACATAAAAACAAATAAAATACAAAGCAAAATAATCTGCCTGAATTAAAAAAAATTTCAGCAGATGTACAAGGGTGCTTTGAGAAATTAAATAAATAAAATAAATTTACTACTGCAATCTCTTAAGCAATTTCCCCTTTATAAAATAAACAATCTCCCCCTATACAGCCACTGATGTATCCTTTGTATTGACTTAGACTATAGCTTTTGATTATTATAAAATACCACTGCTTCTTTGTGGTAAGATAGGTCTTTTCCTGTAAAAAGAGGTTAGGAGTTCTGGACCAAGATTATCTTGGGTCCTATTTTTCCTTCACAATAATAATTTGAAATGAAAGAGCATTCAGGCTGATCCTTGTATCCAAGTGGATGATATTTCCTAGGAGGGATTATCCACTTAGTAAAAGGATTTATAAAATGTTGATTTCGATTAAGATTTTGAAATAAGTTAAAATTTCTGCTCTGAAATTTTAGGTTCCACAAAAAATAATTTCGTCGATCTGAGTTTGACGAATGGTATTGAGTTCGTCGAGCTCTATTCACAGAATGATAATAGTTGTTTTCTGTATTTCATTTTCCTAGATCTCGGTTCGACGAAGTGTATTTATTTCGTCGAGCATAGATTCCTGAACAGTTAAAATCAAAATATCTGTTCATAGTTTATCGATCTGAGTTCGATGAATAGTGTTGATTTCGTCGAGCTTGGTTCGACGAATTATTTTGAACAAAACTTTTCTGAAGATTTTTAGATTAATTTGATTTATTCTTTTGCAAATATTCAGTAATTTTATCTATATCCTCTAACTTTTCTTTTCTTTTAAGTGATTCTAAAAAAATTATCTGTTCAAGAGCATTCTTTAAATCTTCTTTGAGTTTTATATTTTCAGAAGATACCTCATTTAATTTCTCTCTGAGAAATTTTATTTCCTTCTCAGATTGAATTAAATCTTCACACAATAATTTAAAATCAGTTTAAATTCTTCTAATGAAAAATCAAGGGTAGAGTTTACATGATATTCTTCTGATTCACATTCTGATTCTTCATCAGAGTTGCTATAAGATCCATTTATTGCCATCAGACAAAACTATTTTGCTCTTGAATCTTCTTCATCTTCAGTTGTGCAGGATGAAGCTTCAGAGTCACTCCAAGTTTCAGCCTCAAAGTTTCTTTCTTTAGCTGATCCAGCAACCATTGTTGTGAGGGAGTCCCACATATCTTTTGCTGATGAATATTCCGCAATTTCCTGAAAAATGTCATCAGACATTGATTGTGCAAGAATGTTCATTGCTTGTGCATCAACAATCTTTAGCTTATTTTGTGCATCTGTCCATTGAGATGATGGAACAGCATTGATGCTTGTTGTTTCCACTGATTGATAAGGACCTGTCAAAATGGAATTGTAGATGGCCTCATCAATAGACTTCATAAAAAGCCAAATCCTTGCCTTCTATAGTGCAAGCTTATCCATATTGTACATAGGAGGTCTGGTGCTTGAAAACTCTTCATTTTGTGCCATGATAAATGTTGGGTATTATATCCACAATGTACCTGATTTGAAGAAGCCCCTGGACAA
Source organism: Platanthera guangdongensis (assembly GCA_039583875.1). NCBI lineage: Eukaryota > Viridiplantae > Streptophyta > Magnoliopsida > Asparagales > Orchidaceae > Platanthera > Platanthera guangdongensis. The sequence continues at coordinate 57,659 of JBBWWR010000244.1, read as the reverse complement.
GCTAAGGTCAATAGACTATGTATTTGATAAACTCTTTCTAGTTGTGCTTGCAGTTTTTCCACGCTAAGTGCACACCAATGTCAGGGTGCAGTAGGTCAATATACACGGGTCTGCACGACGTAATCCCTCGTTGATCAGATCAGTGTGTTGGCATACGTGTACTCTCTCTATTGGAGTGCACTTACTTTCAAGCACAGGGCTGTAAATATGCAGGAGCAGACAAGGAGCAAGGATGGGTCAAGGAGCACCTCATAGGTGGAAAGACGAAAATTCGTCTAAGTTTAAATCGACGAGAATCACCAAGTGATTCTCGCCGATTCGGCGAGAATCACTTGGGATTCTCGCCGATTCGTCGAGAATCAGTAGTTGATTCTCGCCGCACTCGACCCAGCCACTTCTAAGCGAGCACCTCTGCTTCTAAGTAAGAATCGACGAGAATCACCAAGTGATTCTCGCCGATTCGGCGAGAATCACTAGTGATTCTCGTCGCATCGTCGAGAATCACTGGTTGATTCTCGCCGTCTCGACCTGGCCTAAAGCAGTGCGTGCAACCAAGGCAAATTCGACGAGAATCATCTTTGATTCTCGCCGAATCGTCGAGAATCACCTTTGATTCTCGGCGACTCGGCGAGATTCACTTTCGATTCTCACCGATTTTGACTTGGGCGTTTTTCTGGATCTTCCTGAACCGGATTCTGCCGCTGTCAGTGTTCTGGACCGGTTTTCGGGATTTTTCTTGTGGGTCCCACAACGATCAAATTAGTAGTATCTACAGTATATATACGGGTATTTTGAACTGTAAAGAGACAGAGAAAGAAGCCGAGCAGAGCAAACCCTAAAATCGCGAAATCGCTCCGCCGCATCCGTCGCCGCTCACGCTAGTCAGCCGCCGCTGTTGATCGTGTTTCTTCCCAATCTCCGGCAACAGAAGCTTAGCAAAGCTTGAGTCTCACGCATATATCCAGAGATCCCTTGTCTCTCGATTTGTTGATCGGGAAAAACTTCCCATCCGAATCGATCGAGACGACCGATCCTCGTGTGACCGTTGGTAGACCTAGCTTGCTTCGCTACGAAGATTGGATCTCTATTTTCAGCAGCCGCTCATCATCATAGCCGCCGATCCCGAAGCTAGTCGCCGCTCGTGTTTCTGCCGCCGGTTTCGGGGAGATCCTCTCCAAGAGAGACCAAGGTGGTAGACTCTTCGTTGACTTCACGAACACGTCGTCGAACGAAGAGGAACACCGTAGTCTCCAAACGAAGTTTATATCTCGTGTACATTCTATATTTACTTTTGTTGTAAAGGAACGTTTGTTCCGTGTTGTAAGGGTTGGGTGCAACCCATTTTGTGGGAGTGTTGACTCTCACGTGTGGAAGGGTTCCTTCCGATAGTGCAGGGATTGGATTTCAATCCTGTTGGAGAAGAGACCGAGTCGTCCCTTGTTGGGAGATAGGTCGAAGGGGGAAAGTGGATGTACCCAAGTCGGGGAACCACTATAAATTGTCTGTGTATTCTGTGTGCTGTGCTTTTTATTTTTATTGTGCAGGTAAATTCGTAAATTCCGCAAAAGCGCTACACGTCATCTATTCCCCCCCCCCCCCCCATAGGTGAACTTTGTTGACACTAGGTGGACTTTCAAGTGGTATCAGAGCCAGGTTGCTCATCAAAAAGGTTAACACCTTGAGTTGAATCCTGCCACTAGTGTCAAGAAGGAGGCAAACATCTACTATGGACGGGCTCAAGTACTCCGGCAAGATCCCAGTGTGCAACAGGCTCAACTTTCCTATTTGGAAGGAAAGGATCAGGTTCTACATGGAAGCAGTGGATCCTCGACTTTTCATGATCGTGCTGGATGGACCTTATGTCCCCACTAAGGCCTCCAACATTGATCCCACCAAGAAAGTGCCGAAGACACTTTCTGAAATGGACAAGGACGAGATGGTACTAGTGGGACTTGACATGAAGGCACGGAACATTCTGGTCAGCGCAGTTGATGACTCTATGATGCAAAACTTCAACAACTGCAGGACAGCACAGGAGATTTGGCAGTGCCTGATCATCCTAATGGAGGGCACGGATGAAGTGAGGGATGACCGGAGATCCCTCCAGAACCAGAAATATGAGGCCTTCAGACAAGGGCCTAAGGAAGAGATCGGAGTCACATATGAGAACTTCCTCAAGATTGTTAACACCCTCAAAGGCTACGGAAGAGTGTTCACTAATGGTGAACTCAATGATAAGTTCCTTAGGTCCCTTACTAAGGAATGGGACACAAAGATCTGCTCCATCAAAGAGTTTGGCAGACTAGCTGAAACTGATCCACAAATTCTGTTTGGAAAGCTGATGTCCTATGAGCTTCAGCTGAACACCAGAAAAGCAGAAGAAGAAGCTGAGAAGGCGGCTGCCAAAGAAAAGACGGTGGCTCTAAAAGCCAGTCACTCTAGAAAAGGCAAGGGTGCGGTGTCGTACCGTGCCAGGAAAAAGGATGAGGAGGAGGACTCCGAGCCATGCTCCTCTAGCTCAGAGCTGTCAGAGGAGGATTTCTCCCTCATCACTCGAGAGTTCAAGAAGTTCCTCAAGATGAGGAATCAAAGAAAGAGAGACGGCTCCTCCTCCAGGCATCAGAAGAAAAACTATTCTTCTGACAGGTATGTATCTAGACCGAACAAACATCGCTCCTCTGACATTATTTGCTTTGGATGCAATAAGCCAGGACACGTCGTGGCCGATTGCTATCAAGGCAAGAGGGAAAAAGGGAAAGAAGAGGAGCACAAGTCCTCTAGAGACAAGAAGAAGGAGCGGAGCTACATCGCCAAACGGCCAAAGACACTGAGTGAGTCTGACTCCTCAGACTCAAGTGATGATGAGGAAGCCTACTTCGGGCTGGTGGGTCGCTCGGACTTAGAAGGAGAATGCCCCCCATTTACTGGGAACGTAAAAGCTCACACCTCTCTCTCCGACTCCGACTCTGATCCTGAGTCTCAGGATGATGAACCTGAGGATGGCCCTTCGGCCCGTGAAGCTGAGCTCCTCGAGAAGTATGAGCTTCTGCTCAACACTTTCGATGAGTGCCGTAAGAGACTGAAGGCTGAGAAGAAGGAAGTAAAATTCCTTAAGGGTGAGTGTGTATCCCTAAGGGAAGAGGTCATTAGCTTGATTTCTCTCCGATAGGAGCACCTTGACCTGACTTCAAAGCATTCAGAGTCTTTGAAGCTCCTTGATCTTAAGCAGGACGAAGTCGACAAGTTGGAAGAACTACTTGCGGCAGAAAGGAAGATCGTCAAGAGCTTCTCTATGCCAAAAACAGTTCTTCCAGTCGTTGATACCTTCTCTGCTCAGGCCAAAGGAGCTGGCTTGGGGCATATAGCGGTATCTGGTTCTTCATCTAGGATAAACAGGAACCAGAGGAAGAATAAGGCCGCCAAGAAGGCCTCTGCTAATGAAAAGGGTAAGGCTCCTCTTAGTCCTGTTGCATTCAGAAAGCCTGGCTTTCCTTGCAGCCAACATGACTTCGAGTCAACATTTGGGCATCATTTCCGGCCCTCGGTTTCAAAGCCAAGGAGCCGGTATGACGGTTGGAACTTTCCCCGGAACTTCAGTGAGAGTGCCTTCAAGGCAACTTATGAGGAAATCCACATGGGAAATTATGGTCCATTCTCTAGCGGCCATAATGGAAAGCAGGCACCAAAAGCCAAGCCTGTTATACAGAAGGTGACAAAGTCATGTGACTGTTGTCACCATGAGGCCTCCACCTCCAGATCCAAGGCCCCATCAGTACCCACCGTTCCCAGGGTAAGGCAGGAGCCTAGGAAGAGGTACAACAGATTCGATTGTTGGTGTTGCGGCAAAGTCGGTCACTTTGCCGTTGATTGTTGGTTTAATCCAAGGAATTACGAGACTCCCTATGTTAGCAATGCGAGACCGACCACTCGTAGGGTTAACCAACCGAGGGGGAGTGTGCTAACCAGGAATCTAGGACCCAAGTTCGATTGGGTTCCTAAGGCAAATTAATTTTGTTTTGCAGGAATGTCCAATGGCCACCAAAACGCCGATCTGGTATTTGGACAGTGGATGCTCCCGATATATGACTGGGACAAGAAGCCTGCTGCGTGATTACACTCCAGTCGAGAATGGACCCAAAGTCATCTTTGGAGGGTCAGATCGAGGAGTCACCAGAGGTTACGGTATGATTTCCAACGGTATAATCTCTATCACCGACGTGGCTTATGTTGAAGGGTTAAACCATAACCTGATCAGTGTAAGTCAGTTATGTGATAAAGGTTATGACGTTAAGTTCTGCAAGGATAAATGTCTGATAATTTCACGTACCTCTTCTGAAACGGTATTATCAGGCATTAGGAGCAGAAATATCTTCTGTTTAGATTTTCTCAGTTTAGATTCATCTACCCTCGTATGCCTTGTGGCAACAGGCAGTGCATCTCTTTGTGAACAATGGCACAAGAGATTGGCACATATTAATTTCAAGACAATTAGTATGTTGTTTTCTAAGAACTTGGTAAGGGATGCTCCCAGTATCAAGTGCATCGATGATAGCCCCTGTCCTGCATGCAAGATGGGCAAACAGACTCGGGCTACCTTTAAGAGCATCGCAGACAAAGACTCTTCCCGATGTCTTTACCTTTTACATATGGACTTGTTTGGTCCAATGCAAGTTCATAGCTTGGGAGGCAAGTCCAATACGCTAGTGATAGTTGATGATCATTCTCGGTTTACATGGGTGTTCTTTTTGAAACGAAAGTCAGATACATTTGACATCTTCACTAATTTTGTCAAGCAGGTTCAGAACGAATTTAACTGCTCCGTGGTCAAAATCAGAAGTGGCCATGGAACAGAATTCGAATCTGGTGCTATGACAGAATTTTGTGAAGAACAAGGTATCTTTCATGAGTTTTCCTCCCCGCGCACTCCTCAGCAAAATGGAGTTGTGGAGAGGAGAAATAGAACTCTCATTGAAGCCTGCACGACAATGTTGAAAGACGCTTCTCTCCCGGAATACTTCTGGGCAGAGGCTGTCAATACAGGTTGTCATGTACAAAACCGAGCATTGATCAACAAGCATCATCGTAAGACGCCCTACGAGCTACTGAAAGGCAGGAAACCAACCATGTCCTACTTGAGGATTTTCGGTTGCAGATGCTATGTACTGAATAATGGGAAGTACCCGCATACTAAATTCGGTGAAAAATGCTTCGAAGGCATATTCATGGGCTATAGTTCCCATAGTCGGGCATATAGGGTCTTCAATAAGAAAACCATAGTGGTAGAAGAATCAATAAATGTTGTATTTAATGAAGGAAGTTGGCTTAACAGCAATTCTTCCAGTAGTATTCTTGAAGATGCAGGTGCTCGACTTGAACAGCTGAGTCTCGATGAGACCGCTAAAGATGACGCTCCTAAGTACGTCAAAGTTTCCACCTCCACGTCATCTGAAAATGTTGAAGATCAAAATGGAACAAATATCTTAGAAGAAGGAGAAGCCCAAGAAGTAGTCGAAGCTCCAGACGCCAGACTTCTTGAGCTCCGGCACGTGAGGGATCATCCTAGAGATCAGATCATCGGAGATCCTCGTGTCGGTGTCAGAACTCGAAGAGGTACTATTAACGAAGTATTGCATCTTAGCTTTCTGTCACAGGTAGAGCCAAAGAAGTTCGACAAGGCGAACAAGGATGCGGCATGGATTCTGGCCATGCAAGAGGAACTACATCAATTCGAACGTTGCAATGTTTGGACACTGGTTCCCAGACCATACAAGCAGAATGTGATTGGCACGAAGTGGATCTTCAGAAACAAGCTGGATGAACATGGTGTCATCGTAAAGAAAAAGGCCAGGCTGGTGGCTCAAGGTTACAGATAGGAGGAAGGGATTGACTTCGACCAGACCTTCGTACCAGTAGCAAGGCTCGAGGCAATCAGGTTGTTCCTTGCGTATGCTTCACACAAAGGATTCACAGTCTATCAAATGGATGTGAAATCGGCATTCCTGAACGGAGACCTGAAAGAGGAAGTATACGTCGCTCAACCCCCAGGTTTTGTCGATCCTACTTATCCCAATCATGTTTATTTTCTTAATAAGGCCTTATATGGGTTGAAACAAGCTCCACGAGCTTGGTATGAGACTTTATCTAGTTTTCTTCTTGAGAACAAGTTCTCCAGAGGTAAAATAGATAAAACATTGTTTCTCAAGGAAGTCAAAGGCAAGATTTTGCTGGTGCAAATCTATGTCGATGACATAATATTCGGCTCAACGGACAACAATCTTTGCAAAAAGTTTTCTAAACTTATGCAAGGAAAGTTTGAAATGAGCAGTATGGGAGAGCTCAAGTATTCCTTAGGACTTCAAGTGAAACAGTCTGCGGATGGAATCTTCATCTCTCAGACGAAGTTCACAAATGAACTCCTTAAGAAATTCGGTATGGAGAGTGCAACATCTATGAGGACTCCAATGGGATCCACTATGTCTCTGGATAAGGATGAGAAAGGTAAACCTTTCGATGAAACCAAATACAGAAGCATCATTGGATCCCTGCTCTACCTTACTACCAGTAGACCGGATATTATGTTCTCCACATGTGTCTGTGCCCGATATCAGGTGAACACTAAGGAATCTCACTATGTCGCTGCAAAGCGAATTCTAAGATACCTTAAAGGTACTCCTAATCTTGGCTTGTGGTACCCGAGAAACAATGATGTCGAGCTAATAGGATTTTCAGATGCTGATTTTGCAGGGAGTAGAGATGACAGGAAAAGCACTTCCGGGACGTGTCAATTCCTCGGAAGAAGGCTTATCTCATGGAACAGCAAGAAGCAGAATTGTGTAGCTACCTCCACAGCAGAGTCTGAGTACATCTCGGCAGGCAGCTGTTGCGCACAACTCCTATGAATCAGAAACCAGTTAGCCGACTACAACCTTCAGTTCAAGGAAGTTCCAATGTACTGCGACTCCTCCAGTGCAATTGCCATTGCCAACAATCCTGTCTCGCACAGCAGAACGAAGCATATTGAAGTGCGCTACCACTTCATTCGGGAGCACGTGGAGAATAAGGACATCTCTCTCTGTTATGTCCCCACGGACAAGCAGATTGCTGATATATTCACAAAGCCCTTAGACGAGGCCAAGTTCAATCTTTTCAAGACTGAATTGGGGATGCTCAATTATGAGGAATGAAGACTACAGAAGCTCCAGACTCGTGCACGATCTGAGGGGGAGCAAGGAAATCAAGTGTGAGCACAGACGCAAGAACTGAGGGGGAGCAAGGGGTCAAATGCTACCGCCTCGATTTGCAGAAGCCGAAAAGGGGGAGATTACCCTCTCGGCCAAGGCTAAGGTGGCTCCAAGCTTGCTCCCAAGAAATTGGTATTGGTAAGGGATAACTCACTCAACTCAATTTTAAGTTTATGGTTTTCATTCCCATTTGCTCTATTCACCATAGCTTGTAGGGTTTAGGCTTTTTCAAATAGGGGGAGATTGTTGGGTATTGTATCCACAATGTACCTGATTTGAAGAAGCCCCTGGACAAGCTAAGGTCAATAGACTATGTATTTGATAAACTCTTTCTAGTTGTGCTTGCAGTTTTTCCATGCTAAGTGCACACCAATGCCAGGGTGCAGTAGGTCAATATACACGGGTCTGCACGACGTAATCACTCGTTGAGCAGATCAGTGTGTTGGCCTACATGTACTCTCTCTATTGGAGTGCACTTACTTTCAAGCACAGGGCTGTAAATATGCAGGAGCAGACAAGGAGCAAGGATGGGTCAAGGAGCACCTCATAGGTGTAAAGACGAAAATTCGTCTAAGTTTAAATCGACGAGAATCACCAAGTGATTCTCGCCGATTCGGCGAGAATCACTTGGGATTCTCGCCGATTCGTCGAGAATCAGTAGTTGATTCTCGCCGCACTCGACCCAGCCACTTCTAAGCGAGCACCTCTGCTTCTAAGTAAGAATCGACGAGAATCACTAGTGATTCTCGTCGAATCGTCGAGAATCACTGGTTGATTCTCGCCGTCTCGACCTGGCCTAAAGCAGTGCGTGCAACCAAGGCAAATTCGATGAGAATCATCTTTGATTCTCGCCGAATCGTCGAGAATCACCTTTGATTCTCGGCGACTCGGCGAGATTCACTTTCGATTCTCACCGATTTTGACTTGGGCGTTTTTCTGGATCTTCCTGAACCGGATTCTGCCGCTGTCAGTGTTCTGGACCGGTTTTCGGGATTTTTCTTGTGGGTCCCACAACGGTCAAATTAGTAGTATCTACAGTATATATACGGGTATTTTGAACTGTAAAGAGACAGAGAAAGAAGCCGAGCAGAGCAAACCCTAAAATCGCGAAATCGCTCTGCCGCATCCGTCGCCGCTCGCGCTAGTCAGCCGTCGCTGTTGATCGTGTTTCTTCCCGATCTCTGGCAACAGAAGCTTAGCAAAGCTTGAGTCTCACGCTTCTATCCAAAGATCCCTTGTCTCTCGATTTATTGATCGGGAAAAACTTCCCATCCGGATCGATCGAGATGAACGATCCTCGTGTGACTGTTGGTAGACCTAGCTTGCTTCGCTACGAAGATTGGATCTCTATTTTCAGCAGCCGCTCATCATCATAGCCGCCGATCCCGAAGCTAGCCGCCGCTCGTGTTGCCGCCGCCGGTTCCGGGGAGATCCTCTCCAAGAGAGACCAAGGTTGTAGACTCTTCGTTGACTTCACGAACACATCGTCGAACGAAGAGGAACACCATAGTCTCCAAACGAAGTTTGTATCTCGTGTACATTCTATATTTACTTTTGTTGTAAAGGAACGTTTGTTCCGTGTTGTAAGGGTTGGGTGCAACCCGTTTTGTGGGAGTGTTGACTCTCACGTGTGGAAGGGTTCCTTCTGATAGTGCAGGGATTGGATTTCAATCCTGTTGGAGAAGAGACCGAGTCGTCCCTTGTTGGGAGATAGGTCGAAGGGGGAAAGTGGATGTACCCAAGTCGGGGAACCACTATAAATTGCCTGTGTATTCTGTGTGTTGTGCTTTTTATTTTTATTGTGCAGGTACATTCGTAAATTCCGCAAAAGCGCTACACGTCACCTATTCCCCCCCCCCCCCCCCATAGGTGAACTTTGTTGACATTAGGTGGACTTTCAATAAACTCTTAAGAACTATAAGATCTATCAGATCATTTTGGTTCAGGTGTTAGCCTGTACAACAAAGAAAACCTGCTTTGATACCAATTGAAAGATGGTATGAAAGATACCACCTGAGGGGATAGATCTTATTTTACTCTAGTTAAATATATATGTTATGTAAAAGAGTGAGCATGACATAAAAATAAAGAAAGAGAGCAAGCAACACAGATGACACAAGGATTATAGTGGTTCCCCAATAACCTGGGTACATCCACTCTTCTACTACCCTGGTAGGAATCTACTAAAGGTTTTTGATCAGGTGCCCTGCCACCCCAAGATCTGATTCAGGTTGATCAGGAAACCCTTCAGGCTATTGATCAGGTGCCTAAAAACCAAAATCAAGTCTTTTGATTAGGAGATTTGCAACCAAGTGTTTAACTTTTGAAGGGAGTTATAACCCTGTACACAGGAAAGGGAAAAAAAGTGATGTTGTCTTCTCTGTCAAAGTTCACTGAGAGAAGACTAGTGGATTTCATGATATCAAAGATCCCCCTGAGATGTTGAATGGTTCAGGAAAAAAAGGAAGCTTTGCTTCAGGGTGTAGGCCTTCAAAGTGATGTTTCTCTTCAGAAGCTTCTTGGACTGATTTTGAGTAGTTGTCCCTTGGAAGCCTGAAGCAAATGATGAAAAATTCTTTGTGTATGAGAGTTGCGTTGTTCTTCACTGATTTATTGTTGTTGTTTCTCTTTCTTCTCTCTCACTGCTTCATCTTCTTCTTGTTCAGCATAATTATCTCTATATATTATCTGAATATAATTCAAAAACATTTGAATTTACTTTGACTGCAATGGCTAAAACATTCCCGAGAATGGTAATTTCTTTGGGAATCTATTAGCATTAAATCCTGATTTTTTCCATAATTAATGCAGCCTCCAAACGACTAAATTCGTAAGAATATATAACATTAAATCTGATAGCAACAATCTCCTTTAATTAAGTCTTAATTAATTCTGCCAGCTGTAAATAATTCTGTCTGAATACTGCAAAGAAATCATCAAATTGAATTTTAAAGCTTTTTTGAAACTGGGCTCGGAGTTCGTTGATCTCAGCTCGGAGTTCGTTGAGCTCAGCTGGGAGTTCGTCGAGCTGAGCTCAGAGATTTTGAACTGCATAATCTTTGAACTGAGTTTTACAGCTTTCTTTGAGCTGAGCTCAGAGTTCGTTGAACTGAGCTCGGAGAATTTCTTTGAGCTGAATTTCTGAACTTCAAATCTGAACTTCTCTGTAATTTTTCTGAAGGGCAAGCCTGAAAATAATTCTATGACTCATGACTATACATTTTGGGTCAATATAATCATCCTAATAGTGATCCTTGCACAAATAAAAACTAGGGTTCCAACAGGCCTGTGCAGCACATGTCATCAATTGGATGCCTCTTAGTCCGATCAATGTGAAGACTCCATATGAGCTGATGTTTGAGGTGAAGCCCAGTGTAAACACCTATGAGTGTTTAGATCTACCTGCTACGTACACGCTCTAGATGCTCTCAAGATGAAGCTAGTCTTTGTTGGGTTTGATGAACAGAGGAGAAGATGGATGTGTATGGATCCTGCGACGAAGAGGCTCATCGTGTCGAGAGACGTTGTCTTCGATTAGCTGACGTCGTATTGGGATAGCTCATTTGTGGAGCTAGAGATGAGCATGTCAGATGGTGGGCTGAAGGAGGCTGTTGCTAATGTTCAGTTGGAGCTGCCTGAGTCACCAGGAGCTCCACATTGTTCTAGCTCCGGGTCAGATGTAACACCCCTATTTTTTTTGATGATTTTATTGGATTTGTAACGTCATATTTATGACGTCTTGGCGTTACTTTTAACGTCGAGTTGACGGCGCAATGCCGTTAAGGCATTTTCGCGTCTGTCCGGTCGAGTCGGCCGATTTCTTGAATTTCTATTGTAATCAGCAATTTTTGCATTTGAGATTTAAGTTGAGTAATTTTGGTCTTGCACGTCAAGTTTCATCGCAATCTGAGCATTTTTGGAGTCTCGGCGCGCGAATGAAGTTTTGATTAATTTATGTTCATCGCATACTTGGAAATTTATATCTCGGGAATGGCTCGTCGGATTTAGGTTTTGGATTCGCCGTTGGAATCGTAGAACAAGGTTTTGCATACGGTGTGAGTTTCGTTTAATTCGGCGCGCGTATGGGCCTCCGTTTTGAACTCGTGTCCCTTTGTTCAAAAAATATCATTTCCAGAATTTGCGCCTTGTTATCTCGAGTGCCCTTCCTTTGATTTTTATCGTGTCCGGTTGATTTTCTCGAGTCCTATACTTATTTTGTCAAGTTCCAAAGATCTTCTCGAGATCTGAATGGATTTATCTTGAGTCCTGTCTTCCATCTCGAGTGCCCAAAGTCTACCTCTCGAGTAGATAAATTCCACTCGAGATTTTCTGTTCAGTCGGTGTTTGGGCGCCTTTTCGAGGGTCATATCTGTGTCGTACAAACAAATAGTCAACATGTAATTTGTTCACCTCGACGAGATCTACAACTTTCATGTTGGGCACCTTTCGATTTGAAGCCATCTTATACCCCTATTTGCGATTTTCCCGTAGCAGCTCATGAAAAGTTCAAGTAGACTTGATCCACTCGTGTTCTAAGACTTCTATCTCGAGAAGAATGGATCCACTCGAGATCTATACCTATCCACTCGAGTTACAGATGGTTAACTCGAGTTCCTAAGCCTCTATCTCGAGAAGATCCATCCCTCTCGAGTCTCTATCTCGAGAAGACCTCTCCCTCTCGAGAAGGCATATTCCTCTCGAGAGGTTCTGTCCAGTCTTATTTCGGGCACTATTTTGAGGGTCAAAACGATGTCATACAAAAACAAGGTCAACATGCAATTTGTTCGTCTCGACGATATCTACAACTTTTATGTTGGGCACGTTTCGATTTGAAGCAATCTTAGACCCCTATTTTCGATTTTCCCGTAGCAGCTCATGAAAGGTTCGAGTAGACTTGATCCACTCGTGTTCTAAGGCTTCTATCTCGAGAAGAATGGATCCACTCGAGATCTATACCTATCGACTTGAGTTCCAGATGGTTAACTCGAGTTCTTAAGCCTCTATCTCGAGAAGATCCATCCCTCTCGATTCTCTATCTCGAGAAGACCTCTCCCTCTCGAGTAGGCATATTCCTCTCGAGAGGTTCTGTTCAGGCTGAGTTCGGGCACTATTTTGAGGGTCAAAACGATGTCGTACAAAATAATGGTCAACATGAAATTTGTTTGTCTCGACGAGATCTACAACTTTCATGTTGGGCACGTTTCGATTTGAAATAATGGTCCTTGTCCGGTTTGATTTTAACCGTTATGCCTGTATTCCTTAATTTTCTTGGCTTTTGTGTTGTCTTTCCAAACTATGGTTATGTTTAGTCCTTCTTAAAGATCACTCAAAAAAATATAAAATCTGGTCATGGTAATTTCGATCTTGACTAGGTGCGTCTAATCGTCCTTAGAATGTTTTATCGGTGAATTAAATTGTTTCGTCTATCGTTGTTGGACGTGTTAGTGTCTATATAGGATTGTAAATCATTTCTAAAGGTTGATCAACCATGTCTTTAATCTAGAAATGTCATGTAGAATCCGATATGCCAACTCCCGAGATGTTGGTGTTGTGGTTTCTTTGGTTTTTCCTTGGTATCGGGAGTTAGTGGGCGTGACCACCTCCGCAAGGTTGTTTCCTTTATTTGTACCTTTTGGAACTCTACCAGTGTTTTGGGTATCTGCGGTGTATGGTGGAGTGTATGAATCTCTCCCGCAGTTAAACGGATTTAATCTTCGTGAGGGGTATATCCAGCTAAGTGACCATCTCGCCTGTGTTTTTAGGTATAGTGACCACAAGTGGTTAATAAAGGTTATGGATTTTCTTCCTTATGATTTACTCATGTTCGTCACCTTATTTCCTTGTGCATATGGTGTGTTTGCAATGTACGTGACGATTCACGTAAGTGTTCTTTTCCTGTTTGATGCTGACTTCGTACTTTATGTCAGTATTTTTGGTCTTGGGTTGATACCCCTTATAACCTTTGTTTACTTTTGCTTAATTTTATGCCACAATTTGTACCTACTTGCTGAGGCGTTTTGTTTTTTTTGGAATGTCTTAGGTTCAGAGCCGTAGCAGGTAGTGGAGTTGGTTTTGGACTCTCTTTAATTCAGAGTCAGTGGTGGTTTTGCACCTCGCCGTAGCTAGGTATTTGTCGTTCAGTTTTTCTTTTTTCCTAGTTCAGACATACTGTTTTACTGTGGGTTCGTGTCAGCTTGTTGACGCCCACAGAGTTGTTGATTTTGCCACTTGCTAGCTGATGTGGTTTTCTTCTTCTTTGATTTGGATTACTTGCTCTCTGGGATGATTTATTGCTAGGACTGCATGTTAGATATTTTTAAGTTTATAAAAACTTATTATTTGTAAAGCATCCATGCGATCTCTTTTAAAACTAAGTCACTATTTTCCTGGTCAGTGTAAAGACTTTTTCCCATACTTATAATAAATCTAGAGTCTGCTTAGCATGAGTTGTTTCTCGGGGATATTTATACTCATGTAGGATGTTATAGTCAATTTAAAACAAGTATCTTCCGCAAGCGTATAAATTATATTTTTGAATTGTGGACTAGATGGTCCACTGAGCCGAGGGATATGACTACCTTCTTAATTTAAACTGGATTTCAGTCATAATAACTTATGTTTTCTTTTAAAATGTAGAGTTTAGAGTCTTTCCTGAGCATCTGCAGTTATCCCCTGCACGGCGTGGCATCACAACGCATATTTTCCCGTACTCTGATATAATTAAATTGTTGGGAAAATGCAGGTTATGACAGTTGGTATCAGAGGGAGGTTGATTGATAATGGGTCGGGAAACCTTCCCATGTTAGTGTTAGTTGTTTAGTGTCATATCATACACACACCGATGTGTCATCAGTACGTCTTGGCTAAAGCATGAACACTACACTCATAAGCATGATTAGAAGTATACGAGGCATATTATGTAGTATGAGATGCATAATATGTGTTGGTATATGGATCCATCATAGGTGTCAACATGTGAGGGTTATGTAGTATGGGATGCATAACCTCACCACATAAATGCCCATTAGCACGTTTTATTTTTGTTGCATGCAATATTATGTAGTATGGGATGCATAACATTGCATGTGTGCGTTGCTCATAACATGCATTAAGGCCCTTTATAGAATTCATAGCACCACATGCATAGCATAATATAACATAAGCACAACATGCCAAGCTAAAGATTTACACAGTGACACATGTACACACATGATTTTAAATAAGAGTAAAGTATCCATATATTCATATCATAGGCACATGAGTCAATAGGATGTCATCCTAAGTAGGACATATTATCATTATAAAATCCTAGAGCAAGTGACAGCTTAAGCAAGTGTCTTTCAAGTATGGTCTGAACTAGTTTTGTTTGCCCTAGTTGTAATCTAGGATTTTAATTGAGTTGTTCATTTGTTTTTGTTTAGAAATGCCTCCTAAGCATATTACGACGAGGTCGACTCCCCAGTCGGAGGGGGAGTCGGAGGGAGCACAAAGTGATGCGATTATTGAGAGCCTGCGTCAGAGCAATTAGGCTCTGTTGAGATAATTAGTTGCGATGCAATCGCAAATTCAGTCATTGTTGTCTGCCGCTCCAGCACAACAACATTCAGTGCAAGATCCTGCCTTGGGTCAAGCTATGCTCGATACTCCTGCCCCTCTGGTGGCCCCGGTGGCAATACCACCAGAAATGAATTTCATATCGCGCTTCCAACGATTGGGACCTCCCACCTACGACGAGAGTGCCGACTTTATGATTTTGGATGATTGGATCATCTCAATCGAAGAGATGTTTTCGTATTCCGGGAGTCTAGAAGACCAGAAGGTTATGATTGCAGCCTATCAGTTAAAAGGCCTAGCAAAGAGTTGGTGGATTCGTGAAAAGGAGAGTCTGAAGGAAGGCTGTTCCTGGGACTCTTTTAAGAAGATGCTATTGAAAAAGTTTCTGTCCTCGGTCGAGCAGGACCGTATCATGAATAACTTCCTGCATCTGAAGCAGAGATAGCTCACGGTGAGCGAGTACGAGATTGAGTTTAGCAAGTTGAGTAGATTTGCTCCCGATTTGGTAGCTTCGGATGAGGGAAGAGTGAAGCGTTTTCTTGGTGGACTAAAAAGCGATGTCCAGCAGTTGGCATGCGCTTATCGAGCAAACGTTTATGCCGAGGCAGTGGAGGCCGCACTAAAGGTTGAGGTGATTGAAAATGCCAAGAATCGAGGTGCTGCGGTGAGAAAAGATAAGAGGAAAGGTGTTGAGGATGAAAGTTCTAGGGCATCGGCCCTCCTTCGAAAAAGAAAGGTGGGGGAATTTGTAGCTTCTGTGGTCGACCTGGCCACTCTTACGAAAGGTGTTTTAAGAGGACCGCCACCCTGAAGCACCAGCAGGTGCTCGCCATCCAAGGCTCACCCAAGGGAGATCTGGTGTGCTCATTCTGTTCAAAGAAGGGGCATGATGTGAATCGTTGCTGGATGAAAGAAAAGACATGCTTGCAGTCCGGGCAGAAGGGACACATAAAGTCTTCGTGCCCTCAGGCTCAGTCCCCACTACAGCCAACCCCACTTCGAGCTCTGCCGCTGCCACCAATCCAGGATAAGGGAAAAGGAAAGCTAAATGTGGTGACTAGAGATGAAGCTCAGATCTCTACCCAGGTGATATCAGGTCAGATTCTAGTTTTGCTTTTACCCTACATTGTTTGCTTTAGTTTCGTTCATTTAGTTATGTGCGTTACATTTTAGGGGAGTTTAAGGTGCGGAATTGGTGGGCGCGCGTCCTTTTTGATTCAGGTGCCACCCATTCTTTCGTGGCGCGGAGTTTTGTAGATAGACATCGTTTGGAGGCGGTTCGGTTAGAGGACTCCTTCAACGTCAAACTTCCTTTTGGAGATCTGGTAATATCAAACCGGGGAATTCAGAGAAGCCCTATTTGTCTAGGCGATTTCATAGCTTTTGCGGATCTGATGGTATTGCATCTGGCAAAAATTGACGTGATTTTGGGCATGGACTGGTTGTCCAAGTATGATGCAGTCATCCGATGCAAGGCTAAGCGGTTGGATTTCAGGATGGACAATGGTCAACCTATGAGTGTCTATGGTTCTCCAGGTAAGGGTTCCCTCCTTATTTCTGCAGTGCGTGCTTGCCGAGCTTTAGAGTCTGGTTGCGAGGCGTATCTTGTTTCTCTATCAGCTTTGGAAACAGCTTTTGTTACAGCACATCTTGAGGATGTCTCGGTGGTGCGAGAGTTTCCAGATGTCTTTCCAGATAGTCTTCCAGGACTTCGTCCAGAAAGAGAGGTGGAGTTTGTGATAGACCTCGAGCCAGGTACTCGTCCTATTGCTAAGGCACCTTACCGTATGGCTCCGCATGAGTTAGAATAATTGCGCACTCAGCTGGTTGAGTTGTTGCAGTGTGGTTTTATTAGGCCAAGTTCTTCTCCGTGGGGTGCTCCTATTTTATTGGTTAAGAAGAAAGATGGTTCTATGAGGCTCTGCATAGATTATCGAGAATTAAATAAGGTAACCATTAAGAACCGATATCTGTTGCCTCGGATTGATGACCTATTTGATCAGTTGTGGGAGTGCGCTGTGTTTTCGAAGATTAATCTTCGTTTAGGCTACCAACAGTTGAGAGTTCGTGAGGCTGATGTACCCCGGATGACTTTTCGTTCCCAGCACGAGCATTTTGAGTTCTTGGTGATGTCCTTTGGACTGACTAATGCACCCTCTACATTCATGGATTTAATAAATAGAGTGTTCAAGGATTTCTTGGACCATTTTGTTATTGTGTTCATAGATGATGTCCTAGTGTATTCCCGCAGTGTTGAGGAGCATACTCAACACTTGCATTTGGTTTTGGAAACCCTGAGGGACCACAAGCTCTATGCTAAGTTGAGTAAGTGTGAATTTTGGTTACCCCAGGTGTCCTTTTTTGGGCATGTTGTGAGTAAGGACGGTATTTCCGTAGACCCAACAAAGATTTCTGCTGTGATGGAATGGAAGAGACCTTATAATCCTAAGGAGATTAGGAGCTTTTTAGGTCTGGCCGGTTACTATAGAAGGTTCGTGGAAGCGTACTCTGTGTTGTCTGCCCCTCTAACTACACTAACACAGCAGAACACCGCGTTTATTTGGAGCGATAAGTGTGAAGATGCCTTTCAAGAGCAGAAAAAGAGATTGTGTACTGCTCCAGTTTTAACTCTGCCTACTGAATGACATGAGTATGCTGTATATGTGGATGCATCACACATTGGACTTGGTTGTGTTCTGATGCAAGAAGGAAAGGTGATTGCATATGTATCAAGACAATTAAAAGTTCATGAAAGAAACTATCCTACGCATGATTTAGAGTTTGCTGCGGTAATTTATGCGTTGAAGCTTTGGAGACATTTATTGTACGGCGCGCTGTGCAAGATCTACACAGATCATAAGAGTTTGAAGTACGTCTTCACTCAAAAGGAGTTAAATCTGCGCCAACGTAGGTGGTTGGAGTATGTAGCCGATTAAGAAGTAGAGATCCTTTATCACCCGGGAAAGGCTAACGTAGTAGCTGATGCTTTGAGTAGAAAGACAGCTGAAATCTTCAATCTGTCTGTACAATCCCTGGTGGAAGAATTCTTGTTGATGGACATTGAGGTTGGGAGTAGCTCAGTGCCTGCTATTTTGGAAGCAGAAGAGCCCTCTTGGATTTCCCTTACTAGAGTGCAACAGAAGGAGGATCCTGATTTGTTGCGCCTCTGGAAGAGAACTGAGAAAGGAGAGTTACCTGATTTCTCTTTGGACGAGTTAGGTACTCTGAAATATCAGAGTAGATTTTGTATTCCTGCCATTGGTGACATTTGGGCTAAGATTTGTAAAGAAGCTCATGATTCCAGTGTTTCCTACCATCCTGGTTCCACCAAGATGTATAAAGATCTAAAGCAAATTGTTTGGTGGTCAGAAATGAAGAATGACATAGCAAGATTTGTGTCAGAATGTTACACGTGTCAGCATGTTAAAGCAGATCATAAAAGGCCTGGTGGTAAACTGACACCGCTAGATATTCCACAGTGGAAGTGGGAGAGTATTTTAATGGATTTCATCACAGGTCTACCAAAATCTCCCCGTGGGCACGACTCTGTTTGGGTAATTGTCGATAGATTGACAAAGTGTGCTCACTTTGTGCCCATTAAGATTGGGTATTCCATGAAGAAGATAGCTGAGTTGTATCTTGAAGAGGTCATCAGATTACATGGAGTACCTGTCAGCATCGTATCAGATCGAAACTCCAGATTTACGTCTCGTTTTTGGAAGAGTTTATAAGAGGGGTTGGGTACCGATTTAAGGTATTCCACCGCCTATCATCCGCAGACGAATGGTCAAACAGAGTGAGTTTATCAGATCGTGGAGGATATGATCAAGTGTTATATTTTGGATCATGGTGGTGCTTGGGATGAACGTCTCAGACTCATGGAATTTGCTTACAATAATAGTTATCAAGAAAGTCTGCAGATGTCCCCGTTTGAGGCCTTGTATGGGAGGCGTTGTAGGACTCCCTTATTTTGGCCTGAGGTTGGTGAGAGATCATTGCTAGATCCGGAAGCCCTTGAGGAGATGAATTGTGTTGTGACTCATATTCGAGAGAAGCTCCGTGTAGCACAAGAGCGTTATGAGAAATATGCTAATCGACGAAGGGTCGATCTGAAGTTTGTCGTTGGGGACTTGGTGTTTCTGAAAGTTTCTACGATGCCAGGTGTAAAAAGATTTGGAAGGAACCACAAGTTAGAACCCCGGTATGTGGGACCTTTTTAGATTCTGGAGTGCATCAGAGTGTCAGCTTATCGGCTGGAATTACCTGCTACCTTCTCTGGTGTCCACGATGTGTTTCATGTGAGCTAGTTGCGGAAGTGTGTTCATAGCGATCTTCAAGTTCTTGACTCGGTGCCGCAGATTCAACCCAATCTTTCGTATGTGGAAGAGCCTGTCCGCATTTTGGAATCTCTAGATCGAGTGTTGCGGAGGAAGACCATTCCTATGGTCAAGGTTATTTGGAGAAACCAGGACGTCGAGAGCGCGACGTGGGAATTGGAATCAGCGATGAGAGAATCTCATCCGCACCTCTTCTCCTACTTCTGGTATGTCTCTATGTTTTAGTTTGTGTTTAAATTTCCCGTTTTTAGTTGGTATCAGCTCAGTTGGTGATGGCCTCTGTTGGAAGAGAGCGTTATCAAGAGTTGCGGGTTCGAAACCTAGCACCAACAATGCGCCTTGCTGAGAAATAGGCGGGAGAGGCGTTGGGGTGTATTGGGCTGCAGCGCTGTAATGGGCCTACGGGTGGGCCAAGCTATTCGGCCCATGATGGGGTGCGATAGCCTCTGAGCCCTAAGTCGGGCCGTTACAATAGAGTCATCAGGGTTCGGAAGCAGGGGGAGCGATGCTCCAGGTGTTTCTAGCTCGAAGATGGAGGTTTTTGGTTCAAGAAGTAGGAGGAGCGATGTTCCAGGTAGTTCTTGTTCAAGAGCTGAGACTTCTGGTTCAGGAAGCAGGGGGAGCGTTGCTCCAAATGCCCCTGGCTCCAGTGAGGAGGCGTCTTGTTCAGGAAGCACGGGGAACATTATTCCAGGATTGCCCGGGAACAGAGCTAGTTCAGGAGAAGCAGGAGAGGTGGCTAGTCGTGATCAGGTTCTTCGGAGATCGAAGAGGATCAGCAAACCACCAGCTCGATATAGCGAAGGGAACGCAGTGAGCTTGGTCTCATGTTTCCTTGCAAGCCCTCAGGTCCAGCGAGTACCTTCTAGCTATGATGACCCCACTAGATTCAAGGAGGTGGTTGACACCAAGGCTGAGTAGGTGACTACTCTCAGAGGTGATGAGGCTTGGGCACTTGTGCCTAAGATTGTTGGTAATACTTCTGTGATGCATGAGTGGAGGTTGAAGCTGAAGAAGAAGGTAGTGGGAAGCATGGCTCCTATTGGGAAATGCTGGTGGGCTCCCTCATGGTCCAGGATATGCGGGGCGGGGACTATGTCTTGGAAATCTCCTCGTAGGTGCTATCGGAGGGACCAGGTGCAAGGTTACGAGAGCTGCTGGAGTTTTTCACCACTTCTCACTTCAAGGGGGAGTGTTGAAAATTGTGAATTGAAAGTGGGTGAATGGAGGACTTGGGCAACCTATACGCGCGGACTATGCGGACAGGGTTGGCGGACAGCCAGGTCGGTAGGGATGTTGCAGACGGCTTGTTCTGTGGCGGCCTGGGCGGTCTATTCGTGCGGACTATGCGAACAAAGTCGGCGGCCTGCCAGGACGGATTATGATCTACAAGCAGTTGGATCCCAGGAAGTAACCAGGCGGATAGCGACTATATCCACGGAGTTCACCAAGAAGCGGGCTGAAGAACTGGAGCTCGGCAGGCCGGCTAGGCAGAAGCCTTGGTCTTGCTCTGGTAAAGCGACAAGTGGTAGCCGCGAAGGTCGCCAGTCAGTGCGGACAGGTGCTGCAGGTCGTCGGGGTTGGCAGACTGTTTCCAGTGTCCGCCAGTTAGTGCGGACTAGCCCTTGTGGCCAGTGGTGTGGACTTGGTTGGTTTTGAACCAAGTCTAGGGTTTGCTCAGTCCGGGGAGATGACGTAGTGGAGCGCGGACTGCTTCTCAGTCCGCCAAGCTCGGCAGAAGTGTTGTGCAGTGGTTGCGAGTTTGTGAACAAGCGGACTTGAGATTGCGTCCGCAACTACGTGCGGACTGGAGCTGGGACCGCTGAGTTCGACAACCGCCTTGCTGGCATGGCTGTGGACTTAGGATATGCGGACTAGAGCAGTCTGCGGGATATGCAGACTGGAGGTATACGCAGTATAAGCAGACTGGAGCTGTGCCCGCTAAGTCCGGCAGTTGACTTGGTGGCGAGGCTGTGGGCTCGGGATAAGCGGACTGGAGTTGTTTCCGCGGATAGGCGGACAGTGTTGCTGCAGAGTCCGGCTGTAGCATTCTTGGCTTGGCCTTTGGAGACAAGGCGGACTGGTGTTGCTGTCTGGCCTTGGTGAAGCATTGGCGTTGGGTTGGACTTTGGCGACAAGGCAGACTGGCGATGTGTTCGACCTTGGTGATGCATTGGCGGACTGACTATCCTGCACAGGTAGCGGCAGACTGGAATGTTTCCGCGGGTTTTGCGGACACGTGTTCTTGCTGCGGGATGTGGCAGTGATCCTATCGGTTAGGGCGGTGACCACACTCCTCATCGTGCCTATAAATAGGACTCATGTCACATCAAGAATAGGGAACCTAAGAGAACCTAAGAGAGCGAATGAACAGTAAGTGAGCCCGCGATAAGTTGCTGCGGACTGTCTTTTGGTGTCCGCGCGGTTTGATAGATTTGACCGGTTTGTGCTATGCATGTTGTGCGGATAGAGCTGGAAAGCTAGGACTTGGCTCTGATTGCGGTTAGGGATAGTGCAGACTCTGCGGTTAAGCAACAGGCGGTAAACAGTACGTCACGGACAGCGACCAGTCGGTCTTCTCTTTGCCACTTATGTTCGGGGTTCAATAAGTTGCTTGCTTCAGGCGGACTGTTCAGTTCGGTATCGTAGCTTGTGCGGTCTGGCGGTTAGGCGACCTCGCAGTCAGGCGGCTTGCAGATCGGCGGCTAGAGCTTAGCATTGGAATAACGGGCAGTCCGCGGGGCTTGGGTTGCGGTCTGGCGATTTGGCGGATTGTGCGGACTCCATAGCAGCAGACCGACGACTTGGTGTTTGAGTCCGCGCGGCTTGTGTAGATTTGTCTTTGTAATTGTATCTGATTTCCCTGTGTTGATTTTGGCGAAGCATGTCTCGCCATGTATGTCTCACGTTGTAAAGAAGATTGTTGTTAATCAATAAAGACTCTTGTTGCTGCATGTGTTTCTGGTTGTAACTGACTTAAGTTGAGATAACCCCTGCTCACTCCAAGGTCCGAAAAATTTCAACATCTAGCGTGTCAACCAGCTCTCATGACAGTTGCTACGTGGAGCATGTAGCTTAGTGGAGGACATTAGTGAATTCTATTTAGATGGACGATTATCTATATGCATATTTTGGTTTTAACTTTTATTTTATTTAGATTTTGTTTTTAGGGAACTAGTTGAATATGTTTGATTCATTATACAGGATTAGCTTTGTCTGTCAGAAAAAGTATTGCAAAATAATCATTTTTAGGTCCTCTATGGTATTTCATATTTTGTTTTTATAGCAAAAAATCATTTTTAATCAAAGCATGAACCCTTGTAATATGATGATTGTTTTATCAAATAATTATTTATACATGCAGATGATAATATAAATAGCCTGTTTATCTGAATGCTAGAGGGAAAGCAAGGTAACCTTCCATCACTTGCACCTTGTTTTCTTAAATTCTCTATGCCGCATATTCTTCTTATTAGCACTATTATCACCTTATTTACTGTGGTATGTTGTAAAAACTGATGTTCTTTTGTAATTCCTATGGTAGTTGGTTTTACTGTAGATCATTTTTGTTTGCTAGATTTTCCATTTTTTGTTTTGCTGAAGAGCATTATAATTTGCTAAAACATCTGTTTTAGATAGTACCTATGATTAATAAATGAACCCCAATTTGTCTAAGATACGCTATCTTTCCGGACATAATCTTTATTTGTATTCATCCAAGGTTAAAACTTTAGATGTATTAATCCATAATTGTTTGGCAACTAGTTTCCCTAAAGTGTAGCTAACTAATATAATCCCCGAGTTTGACAAAATATGGAGTATCTAACCTCTATAATATATTTTGTTTAAATTACAATTAGTATATTCCCAAAATTATTTTTTAACCTGAAATGATAGAAATGGGATTTTGGTGCTTTATCACATAGATTAGGAAACAACGCCTTACGGTGTCAATGACATGATCAAGTTTGCGTATTTAGATGAACCGGGTGTTTTCCAGAATTTATATTCAAGATATGAAATGAAGATGGTTTCGACACGTACAATGGAGACCGTTAGAAGCACATGTTAGGCGTTGTGACAGTCTAGTCACTAGGCATGTTAAATGAGGGAGGGGTAGACCAATAAAGACTTGGAATGAAACTTTACGGAAAGATATGATGTACTTAGGCATTAGTGAGATTATGACAAAAGATATGGCACAATGGCGATAAAGGATCCATATAGCCGACCCCACTATTGTGGGATAAAGGCTTGAGTGTTGTTGTTGTATATGACATGAGCGATATCTATGTAAGTTGATATTGAGGTATAAATCTCAATTAAGATTCTCTACTTTATTTTTATTAGTCAAATTCTATTGGAACAATTGTTTATATTAAGTTAATGATTTCATAATGTTTCATCTTCATTATGCTGCAAAAAGTTCTTATATTGTTATTGTTGAAAATCATGAAGTGAAAGTGGTTGATTGAGCAGACTGCACGGACTGGGCGGTCTGAGTTCGCGGCCTGGGCGGACTGACAGTGCGGCCTGGGTGGTCAGTGGCCAAGGTAGACTTGGTGGCTTGGGTGTCTATTGGAGCGGCCTGGGCGGTCTGTCTTGGCGATCTGGTGGCGGTGCTCAGCTCAGTCTGCGGTTCTGCAGATAGCCTGTTCTTGAAGTAACCAGGTGGATTGGTGGTTAATCCGCAGAGATGTGGCAGACTTGGTTAGAGTGCGCGGAGTCCGCTATGGCAGACTGGTTTTGGATATTGTGAGATCAGCATGGGTTCTTGCCGAGTTCTATGGTTATGCGGTGGGTGATAGCCGCATTCATGGTGGCGGACAGT
Source organism: Platanthera guangdongensis (assembly GCA_039583875.1). Taxonomy (NCBI): domain Eukaryota; kingdom Viridiplantae; phylum Streptophyta; class Magnoliopsida; order Asparagales; family Orchidaceae; genus Platanthera; species Platanthera guangdongensis. Next base: position 33,696 of record JBBWWR010000244.1, on the reverse strand, counting down.
CCATGGAGTTGGCGGTCTGGCTTCATGTACTCCGAGCTCGTGCCAGTTTGGTGGAATGGACTTGGTCACACTTTGTGACATGTCCAGTGTGTTCACAGTATCCGCAGAGTCCTCTATTGAAAGGGCGATCTGCTTGTAGGTCGTGGACTCGTGTGGCAGGCTAACGCAGTGTCCACAGAGTACGCTGTTGACCGGGAGATCCTTGCCTGTTGGTCGTGGACTCGTGTGGCGGGCTGATGCCGTGTTCGCGAGTTGTGCGGGCTGATGCCATGTCCGCGTTTCCATACGAACTAATGTAGTATGTGGGTGTGTCTGTGTTCGGGTGCTGTGCAGTGTGACGGACTGGGGCGGTGTTTGCGAGTTGGGTGGTCTAATGCCATGTCCGTATGTAGCATGCATAATGTCGCAGTGATTGGGATGTTGCTGTGTCTTTATGATGCAATGGGTGCAGACTAGTGTGGTGTCCGCCTGGTGGCGGACTGGTTTCTTGATTTGGCGCCTAGCGAGTTGGCTCGAGTCCGGCCTAGTCCTTGCGGACACATCGAACTGGGTTGTGCTAGCTGCGAGCTGGGGTGGTGACCCTATTCTCTAGGGTGGTGACCACACCGCCTATAAATAGACTCCCCGACACTTCTACAGTAACTGAGTGAATAGTAAGTTGAAGGCAGAGCAATTATTGCGGACTCGGTTTTTCAGGTTGCGCAGTTTGAGAAGTATTAATTGGTTGCTGTTTGCAGGTTGTGTGGCTAGCACTGTGAAGCTAGACATCTGGTTCTGATCAAGGTCATGAAGTGGTGAAGCTTGCGGTTTACAATCAGTAGTTGCAGCAGGTCGCATTTGAAGGCAAACCAGTATTCTCTCCATCAATTGAAGTCGAAGTTCAATAACTAGGTCGCCGGTCTCGGCGGGCTTGGCGATCTGTTCATTCAGTTCGGCATCGGCTTGTAGAGCGGGCGTCTCAGCAGAATAATAATTTGTCCGCGGTTTGTGCGGACTCCGTAGATCAGTGATAGCAGCAGCAGCTTGGCGGTCTTGGCGGACTTGGCGGACTCAGCGGTCTCCAAGGCAGTCCTCCCGGCTTGAAGATTACTTTTGTTTGTTTACTTCTCATTTGTACTTGGCAAAATCATGTCTCGCCATGTATACCTGGCCCTGTAAAGATTGATAGTTGATTAATGCAAGATCTGTGTTTGCTCTTCATTGTTACTGATACATAGCTTAGTGTATGGTTGGAGTGTTCCTGCGCCTAGTTCTCGATTTTCACTTGATCAAGTGATCAGCTTGATAGTTTTAGAAGTGTTTTCTTGATACCAAAACTACCAATTGATCAGCTTGAGACATTTTAACATAGTATCAGAGGGAACAGTGGCTTGAGCAGTGAGTTGTGGTCAACCTCAGATTATGCTCGGTGCTTATGGAAGCTTTGTGATCAGTGGTGTTTTGCAATGTAAGGAGCTTATGGAAGAGGTCTTGGTATTGAACTTCTGACAGCAACTAACTTCAAGAAGTGGAAGTCGTGTATGACGAGCTATCTCTTGGGCGAGGAGTTGTGGGAGGTTGTCGGCAGTGACGACAAGGAAGAGATAACTACTACTACTGGTACTGCTGAGGAAGTCAGAGTTTGGAGAAGAACTAATGCAAATGCAGAGTTTGCTCTCAAACGGGCTGTCTCACATGAGCTCTTTGATCACTTCTTAGGATGTGAGTCTGCTGCGGAGATTTGGACAACCATTGATGGTTTGTTCAACAGGAAGAATGTGGCAAGGCTATAGTTCCTGGAGAATGAGTTGGCTAGGGTAACTCAAGGTGATCCTTCCATCTCTAAGTTCTTTCTCAAGATGAAGAACTTGTGCGCTGAAATATTAGCATTGGATCCTGATGAGCCCATCTCTGAAGCAAAGTTGAAGAGGCACATAGTTCGCGTATTGCGGAAGGGATATTTGGCCTTTGTGACTTCCGTGCAATGGTGGGCAACTCAAACTTCTCTGCTGGAGCTGGAAAACTTGCTAGCGTCATAGGAGAGCTTGGCCATGCAGATGGCCGGTGTGACTATCTCTGAAGGAGGTAGTGAAGCTCTCATCACTGAGAAGAAGAAGAAGTGATGGGGGAAATAGAAGAAGCCTGCTGCTGGAGAAGGGCCTTCAACCTCCTATCAGCAATAGAGGAGCTATGCTCCTAAGAAGAACTGGAAGAAAGAGTAGAAGTGCTATAGGTGCAATCAGGCAGGCCACTTCAAGCGTGACTGCAAGGTCATGTTGCAATCTGGGCATGTTGCAGGCAAGGAGGGAGCTTGTTCCAGTACTGAGGAAGCCGGGTGGGGAGGAGCTTTCTTGACAAGCCCATGTGTTTGTGCTCTTTCCACCGTTGACTACCAAGATGACTGCATAGTAGACTCGGGGTGTGGCAATCACCTCACCGGAGATAAGTCGAAGTTCTCATCTCTGCAACCATTGTCAGGTAATGAAGTAATTATTACAACTGATGATTCTGTTCATTCTGTAGAGAAGGAGGGCATTGTTTCTTTGGATAGTGCTCAGGGTCCGCTTACTCTAAGGAGTGTGTACCACATTCGTGGCATGAAGAAGAACCTCTTCTTAGTGACTAATGCAGTTGACGCGGGCTTTCATGTTCTGTTTGGCCCAACAAAAGTAATGTTTCTCCGCAACATATCAGCGGTTAAGGCTGATGTTGCTCATGTAGGGAGAAGAGTAAGAGACTTGTTTGTCTTATCAACAAGCTCTTATGTTGATAGGATGAGGGCCAATGATTGCGTGTCGATCTGACATGAAATACTAGGGCAGATGGGGATAGACAATCTGAAAGTTATGTCAGTGAGAAGCCTGGTGAAAGGCTTGCCAAAGTTGTCATCCTACGAAGATGGCCACGTTTGCGCGGGGTGTCAATACGGTAAGGCCCATCGCCTTCTGTTTGATAAGTCTCAAACGAGGAGCAAGGCACCATTGGAATGCATCCATGCTGATCTGATGGGGCCAACGGTTACCGCTAGTCTTGGAGGCTGCAGATACATGCTGGTTTTTATTGATGACTACTCAAGATACACTTGGGTGTATTTCATGAAGGAGAAGTTGGCAGCTTTCCAATTGTTTGTGATGTTCAAGGATGTAAGACCCCCTATCCGTCACATAGCATATAGCAGTAGGTCCGGCTGGGGCCCGACGCCATATACTACAGATAGACCGGGTGGTTACTCAATTGAAACCATCCAACCAATCATCACGTCCTACACAGAGCATTCTAGCCGAAGCAGATTAACAAGTTGCAATAAAGAACCCAGCACAGAAGCATGAATGTCCACTAATACCAAATAGGAATGTCGTACATACACGAGTACATGCCTTAAGGCCTTACAAAATGGTTTACTTCAATATTACATGTTTTACAAACCACGACACGCAGGCCGGTCATACATGAGTAAAAGCAGTAAACACTCCAATTAGGCCTTCGAGGGCCGGCTTCGCAATTTGGGCTTTAGCCCGCTATTGACCGCTTGGTCCAACAGCACCTGCAAGCAACAAAACCACCGCACGGTGGCAAACAAAGGCAACGGTCAGCAATGCTGACCAAATTATAACGATCCCGCCCCCAACTCGGGGCGGCAATGTTCCTTCCCTGTATTTCATTAGCATAAGCGAGCAATATATCAACTCATTGCATCACAGGCGTTGGCACGCATGGCCACACGCCCCGTGCTCTCAGGGCACATTCTCGGTGATCGCTGTCTAAGCCGCTAACTTACCACCATCTCCAGGACGACAATATCTCGTGAGCAAATTGGTCTTTTAGGCAGATGTTACGACACTTTAATATCATCAACAGCATATGTCACGACACTTTAATGTCATCGACAGCAAGACCCGACCTTTATGCCCTCGGCATAAAGCAGGAACGGTTCCCACTCAACCCGTTGCTCACTTTCCACGACACTTAAATATCATCGGCACGAGTTAAGTTTCCCCGAAGCCCGTGAATCGAACGTACAATATTACAAAACTCAGTTATGTACAAGTTGGCTCCTAGGCCCACAAGTTGGCAAGACCACGCATCCGCCCAGTTTTCCGGGTGCACCTTTGGGTTAATCCCCAAGGCTCCCTGTTGCAATCTACCACGTAGAAAACTCGAAAAACAACCAATCGGGCGGAGTCTTCTCCAGCATTTATGCAATGCAACATCACCGATCCAGACCAATATGTCCGGGTAGGCTTCACACATCATGCCTATGTCCATTCTCGAACACGGACTCTAAACAACGGGGACTTTACATATCTACCCGAAGGAACGCCTCCAACTGACCGCAAACTCGCGAGAGCGGGCTTCCTATGCAAAGAAGGAGAGCTTCACATGCTCAAGAAGAGGATCGTTACCCTTACGTTCTTCTTTGGCGCTATGGAAAAGTAAGCGGATGAAAAGCACCGCACTCTCTTCGTCTCCGTGGATCTGGAGTCGGCTCAAGACTTGGAGCTTTGAAGCTCCTCCAATGGCCGGATCTAGCTTCTTCTTCCTTCCTTGGCTCTCTTCTCTCTCTAAGATTTTGAAAGATAACCACTCAAGTAATAGTGAGGGTTTCAAGGGTCCAATCCCGGGTATATCCCATCAGGAACAACCCCCAACCATTGGATCCCAACTTAAAGAAACGAACGGCTTTGATTCGGGCCTGAAATGTCCAATCTGGACCGAACACGGCCTAGCACATGCCCATCTCCAGGGCCATGTGCCTCATTCGCCGTCAAAATCGACGCACCTGGAACAACACACGGGCATCGAACATGCCCCTGTTCGACCTAACACGCCCGTGTTCCACCTGACATGGCCGTGTACCCCCATCGATTTATCCCGAAAACAACCGGAGAATTACACGAGTTCTAGGACAGGCTCGTGTCCTTGCCCATGTCTACCTCAACACGCCTGGGCTCCAGGCCGTGTACACGGTCTCGACACTCAACACTTCATCGAACGAAGTTCGTCGACCTCACGACACGGCCTTGGACACGCCCGTGTCCTAGGCCGTGTGCCTTGTCTCGACACATCGTCGAGCAAAATTCATCGACTCCCCGGGACGAGTGTCGACACGGGTCGACACGCCCTGAGACACGCCCGTGTCTCAGGCCTTGTGCCATGTCTCGACACTTCATCGAGTGCAGAGTGTCGACTTCGCAGGCTGAGTGTCGACACGGGCTCGACACGCCCTGAGACACGCCCGTGTCTCAGGCCGTGTGCCTAGTCTCGACACAACGTCTAGAGCAAAATATTGACTTCGCCGGCTGAGTGTCGACACATTCCTGACACACCCTAGGACACGCCCGTGTCCCAGGCCATGTGCCTCCTGCCAGAACCCAAAACTGGCCCAAAACGTCCCCCGTCGCTCTTTTGAGTTTCGGGGCGTTACAACTCTCTCCCCTTTTAAAAGAATTTCGTCCACGAAATTATATAAAGGAAAGACATGTACAAAACCAAAATTTGTACCTGAGCGGAACAACTCCGGATACTCGTCAAGCATAGTCTGCTCTCGTTCCCAAGAGAGCTCCTCACGACCGCAATTGTCCCACCGGACCTTGCCATCCTGATCTCTTTATTGAGTAACCGCTTGACCTCCAAGTCCTCAATCTGCATCAGCTTGACCTTTATCGTCAGCCCACTATCCACCGACACTTGATCAACCGCGACCACTTGCGTAGGCTCTTGCACCGCCTTCTGAAGCACCGAAATATGGAATACATCATGTAATCCACCAAGCTCCACTGAAAGCTTCAACCGATAGGCCGCTTCACCAACTCGCTCCAGAACCTCAAACGGCCCAAGGTACCTCGGGCTTAGCTTTTTCAATCGCCGCACCCGCGAGACACCCTTGAACGGCTTGATCTTTAAGTACACATAGTCGCCCACAGCGAACTCCACGTTCCTGTGCTTGGCATTATAGTACTTCGCTTGCCGGTCCTGAGCGATAAGCAACCTCTCCCGAATGGTTCTCACCAAAGAAGTAACATCCTCCACTTCTAATCGCTTATATAACTTTGACTCACCCGTTTCTAGCCAAGACAACGGCGTGCGACATTTTCTACCATATAGGGCCTCGAAGGGCGCCATTTGAATACTCGCTTGGTAGCTATTGTTGTACGCGAACTCCACCAAATAAAGATGGTCTTCCCATTGCTTTCCAAAATCCAAGACACACATGCGGAGCATGTCTTCCATGGTTCTATTGACCATCTCGGTCTGCCCATCCGTTTGCGGATGGAAGGCTGTGCTGAATTTCAACTTTGTCCCCAATATTTGTTGCATTAGCCTCCAATCATTGGACGTGAACCGCCCATCTCGATCACTCACGATGCTGCGGGGCATACCGTGAAGCCGTACTATATTATCCACATACAGTTTTGCCAACTTGTCCACCGGATCATCCTTCCTATGCGGAATAAAATGCGACACCTTCGTCAACCGATCCACGACCACCCAAATGGCGTCGTTCCCCTTTTTCGACCTTGGCAAACCGTGCACAAAGTCCATAGAGATGTCGTCGAATTTCCACTCTGGAATAGGCAAGGACTTAAGAAATCCTCCCGGCTTTTGGCATTCCGCCTTCACCAAGGCGCAAGTTTGGCACTTCACCACGTAGAGCGCCACATCTTTCTTCAAACCCGGCCACCAAAACAGTTTCTTCACATCACGGTACATCTTCGTGCTCCCCGGGTCAATCGAGTACTTGATATTGTGTGCCTCGTACAATAATTCCACCCGCAAATTACCCACACTTGGGACGCATAGACGACCGTCTTTCCAAAGTAATCCGTCCTCCACAACGAATTGGGAATTTGACCCATCTAGAGCCTCTACCATGAACTGCTTTATATGGACATCCATATCCAAAGCCTGCTGAATCCGATCAGCCAGGTCATATTGGACTTCAGTCCAATTTAGAACTGCTTCAGCACTTGATTGCGTATCCACACAAACAATCTCCAACGCCTCCAACTCCCGCACCAACCGCTCATCATGCAACGATAGCCAATTGGCTTGAGCTGGGGCTCGGCGACTCAACGCATCCGCAACCGCATTCCCTTTACCAGGCACGTAGTGGATCTTGAATGTATAGTCTCCCAAGAACTCCATCCATCTACGCTGCCGCATATTCAGATCTTTCTGATCAATCAGATACTTCAGGCTCTTATGATCGGTGTAGATATCAATCTTCATACCGTACAAATATTGTCTCCACAGGTTCAAGGCAAAAATCACGGCCGCTAATTCCAAGTTATGGACCGGATAATTCCTCTTGTGCACTTTCAGCTGTCTCGAGCCATAAGCTATCACACTTCCGTGTTGCAGTAGAACACAACCCAAACTGCTTCCCGAAGCATCACTGTAAATCTCATAGCCTTCGGTCCCACATGGCGAACTCAGCACAGGCGCCGTGGTCAACCGACACTTCAACTCCTCAAAAGCTCGCGCGCACTCCGGCGTCCAAACGAACTTCTGCTCCTTCCTCGTCAAATTAGTGAGATGTAACGCTATCCGCGAGAAATTCTCTACGAAGCGCCTATAATAGCCGGCAAGCCCCAGAAAGCTCCGGACTTCCGCTACCATAGGAAACTCAGGCCACTCCCGTATCGCAACAATCTTCGTCGGATCCACAACAATACCCTCTCCACTCACTATATGACCGAGGAATGCCACTGAGGATAACCAAAACTCGCACTTCGAGAACTTGGCATACAGTTGACTCCTCCTTAGCGTCTCCAAAACCAAATGAAGATGCTTGAAGTGATCTTCCTCACTTTGCGAGTACACCAAAATATCATCGATGAAGACGATCACAAAATGTTCCAAGTACTCCCTGAAAGTCCTGTTCATCAAATCCATGAACACTGACGGCGCATTAGTCAGCCCAAACGGCATGACCGTAAACTCATAATGCCCGTATCTCGTACTAAATGCTGTCTTCGGGATATCACTCTACCTTATTCGCAGCTGATAGTACCAAGACTTGAGATCCAACTTCGAGTACACCGTCGACCCGACCAACTGATCAAAAAGATCATCAATCAGGGGGATCAGGTACTTGTTCTTCTCCGTGAACTTGTTGAGTTCCCGATAATCAATACATAGCCTCAACCTTCCGTCCTTCTTCTTAATAAAGAGGATCGGTGCGCTCCAATGCGAAGATCTTGGGCGCACATACCCTTGCTCCAACAACTCTTGCAGTTGAACTTTCAGCTCCGCCATTTCCTTAGGCGCTAGCCGATAAGGAGATCGTGATACAGGCTTTGCACCTAGCACTAGCTCAATCGTAAAATCTATCTGCCGCTGATGCGGGGCTCCAGGAAGATCTGCGGGGAACACATCAGGGTATTCCGATACCACTGAAATACAATCCAATGCGGGCTTCGGCTTCGCAACCTCCACTAGTGTAAAGAATAGTTCTGCACCGGCACGAACCGCCTTCGCCACCTGAAGAGCAGACATCAACATCTTGCTCGAACCCTTTAAGCCCATAAAAGTCGTCTCACGACTTGCTCCCAGCTTGACTTCCTTGCTACCGCAATCAATATAGGCATGCTGCTCCGAGTGCCAGTCCATGCCAAATATAACGTCGAACTCCACCAACGGAGGTAACGACGCTTGCAGATCGAACTCCAAATTCGCAATACGAATCTTAACATCGCAGAACCTATTCCCTCGCATCGAACACCCATTGGGAAACAACACATCCAACTTATCCTTCGCCATCGAAGAAGGGACTCCGATGCGTGATATAAATCCTTCGGACAAGAAGGAGTGTGAAGCTCCCGTATCGAAGAGTGCTCTTGCCGGATTTTCACAAATCAAAACAAATCCTAAACAAGCAGTCGTAAGGTAACATGTGCATAATAAGTATTTAACGAAATTGACTTGTTACACATTAAACCATACCTGTCACCACATCCGCCTGTTTAATGGCCTCCTGTTGGCCAAGATTATACACCCTTGGTTGGGCCGGAGTATAATGGGATGCGGTTGACTCCACCGCCTTGCCCTTCTCTTCGTAAGTCGCTCTCGGCTTCCTTTCGGACTTGGGACGTCCGCTCCGGCACTCACGTGCATAATGCCCCAACTTCCGACAGTTGTAACATGCGCCCGGGGTCCGACCCGTAGTCGCCCCAGAAGCACCAGCAGAGAGGGATAGACCCGAAGTCCTAGCTTTCTTGTTCCACTTTCGGAACACAGATTTTGAGGTGTTCGGCCCTCTGAACTCCGACCTCTTCTCTCCCAAGTTTTTCTTTTCCTGCACATTCTTCATGTCCTTCTCCAAGGACCGGGTCGTGTTGACCAAGGTCAAGAAACCCTGCGTCATCGGCCCCGAGAGTAGTAATCTCAACTCATCTCTCAACCCTTCGTAAAATCGATTCGTCTTGCGCTCCTCATCCGCAATGGTGGAGCTAGCATATCGACTCAACCGGGTAAACTCGTGGAGATATTCATCCACGGTACTGTCTCCTTGTACCAACTTCAGGAACTCATTCTCCAACGCTGTCCTCTGCGCCGAAGGGAGGTATCTAGCCAAGAACAATCTCGACAACTCCTCCATGAAGACATAAACAAGTTGCCTACCTCTCAATAGGTGCAGCTCCAATCCTTCCCACCACATTCTCGCTTCACCGTCCAGAAGGAACGTAGCGATGGTGGTCATTTGCCACTCCTCCGTCTCCGTTGCTGTCATGACTCTCTTCACCCTGGAGAGCCAGTCTTCAGCTTGAGATGGGGTTCCCAACCCCGAGAATACCGGAGGACTAAAGCTCATGACATGCTTGAGCTGTCTCTCGGTTGCCCTCCTTGGCACCACCGGCTCCACTACCACCTGTTCCACTCTCCTCGGCTCAACCTCTGGAAGAGGTTCCTGCTCAATCGCAGGAGCGGGCTGCTGCGTTTGCCTTGCAGGCTGCACATTTATCACGGCCACCAATCGTATGTTCTCAGCCGATAGAGGTGTTGCAGGAGTAACATCTGGTGCACTACTAGCCTCAGAAACTCGACGTTCCGACGGCCCAGCACCACTTCTGGTCACCTATAGTGGTACAAAACACCGTTAAGCGATCAAATAAGATTGCAAACAGTAATTATAGTAACACGCAGGTTCCTCAAACACGTCTATTTTCATTCCTAAGTGGACATTCATGGGTTCTTTTACCGTTATAACGATGACGCACACAATGTGCTCACCAGCCCTTAAAAAGAATTCGCCCACGAATTTATCTTAAGCCCGACCAAAACCAGTAGTCTGATACCAATTTGTAAGACCCCCTATCCATCACATAACATATAGCAGTAGGTTCGGCCGGGGCTCGACGCCATATACTACAGACAGACCGGGTGGTTACTCAATGGAAACCATCCAACCAATCATCACGTCCTACACAGAGCATTCTAGCGGAAGCAGATTAATAAGTTGCAATAAAGAACCCAGCACAAAAGCATGAATGCCCACTAATACTAAATAGGAATGTCATACATATACGAGTACAAGCCTTAAGGCCTTACAAAATGCTTTACTTCAATATTAAGTGTTTTACAAACCACGACACGCAGGCCGGTCATACATGATTAAAAGCAGTAAACACTCCAATTAGGTCTTCGAGGGCCGGCTTCGCAATTTGGGCTTTAGCCCACTATTGACTGCTTGGTCCAGCAGCACCTGCAAGCAACAAAACCACAACACGGTGGCAAATAAAGGCAACGGTCAGCAATGCTGACCAAATTATAACGACCCCGCCCCCAACTCGGGGCAGCGATGCTCTTTCCCTTCATTTCATTAGCATAAGCGAGCAATATAACAACTCATTGCATCACAGGCGTTGGCACGCATGACCACACGCCCCGTGCTCTCAGGGCACATTCTCGGTGATCGCAGTCTAAGACGCTAACTCACCACCATCTCCAGGATGACAATATCTCGTGAGCAAATTGGTATTTTAGGCAGACGTTACGACACTTTAATGTCATCAACAGCCTATGTCACGACACTTTAATGTCATTGACAGCAAGACCCGACCTCTATGCCCTCGACATAAAGCAGGAACGGTTCCCACTCAACCCGTTGCTCACTTGCCACGACACTTAAATATCATCGGCACGAGTTAAGTTTCCCCGAAGCCCGTGAATCGAACGTACAATATTACATAACCCAGTTATGTACAAGTTGGCTCCTAGGCCCACAAGTTGGCAAGACCACGCATCCGCCCAGTTTTTCGGGTGCACCTTTGGGTTAATCCCCAAAACTCCCTGTTGCAATCTACCACGTAGAAAACCCGAAAAACAACCAATCGCGCGGAGTCTTCTCCGGCATTTATGCAATGCAACATCACCGATCAAGACCCACATGTCCGGGTAGGCTTCACACATCATGCCTATGTCCGTTCACGAACACGGACTCTAAACAACGGGGACTTTACATATCTACCCAAAGGAACGCCTCCAACTCACCGCAAACTCGCGAGAGCGGGCTTCCTATGCAAAGAAGGAGAGCTTCACATGCTCAAGAAGAGGATCGTTACCCTTGCATTCTTCTTTGACGCCATGGAAAAGTAAGCAGATGAAAAGCACCGCACTCTCTTCGCCTCCGTGGATCTGGAGTCGGCTCGAGATTTGGAGCTTCGAAGCTCCTCTAATGGCCGGATCTAACTTCTTCTTCCTTCCTTGGCTCTCCTCTCTCTCTCTAAGCTTTAAAAATATAACCACTCAAGTAAAAGTGAGGGTTTCAAGGGTCCAATCCCGGGTATATCCCATCAGGAACAACCCACAGCCGTTGGATCCCAACTTAAAGAAACGAACGGCTTTGATTCGGGCCTGAAATGTCCAATCTGGATAGAACACGGCCTGGCACATGCCCGTGTCCAGGGCAGTGTGCCTCATTCGCCGTCAAAATCGACGTGCCTGGAACAACACACGGGCATCGAACACGCCCATGTTCGACCTGACACGCCCGTGTTCCACCTGACACGGCCTTGTGGCCGGCCGTGTTTCCCCATCAATTTATCCCGAAAGCAACCCGAGAACTACACGGGTTCTAGGACACGCTCGTGTCCTTGCCCGTGTCTACCTCAACACGCCTGGGCTCCAGGCTGTGTACACGGTCTCGACACTCGACACTTCGTCGAACGAAGTTCGTTGACCTCACGACACGGCCTTGGACACGCCCGTATCCTAGGCTGTGTGCCTTGTCTCGACACAACGTCGAGCAAAATTCGTCGACTCCCCAGGACGAGTGTCTACACAGGTCGACACGCCCTGAGACACGCCCGTGTCTCAGGCCGTGTGCCATGTCTCGACACTTCGTCGAGCACAGAGTGTCAACTTCACGGGCTGAGTGTTGACACGAGCTCGACACGCCCTGAGACACGCCTGTGTCTCAGGCCGTATGCCCAGACTCGGCACAACGTCGAGTGAAAAATGTCGACTTCGCCGGCTGAGTGTCGACACAAGCCTGACACGCCCTGGGACATGCCCGTGTCCCAGGACGTGTGCCTCCTGCCAGAACCCAAAACTGTCCCAAAACATCCCCCGTCGCTCTTTTGAGTTTCAGGGCGTTACAAAGGAGCTAGTGGAGGGCCGGCTTGGTTAGCGGATCAAGAAGTTCAGATCAGACAACAATGGTGAGTTTGTCTCATCTAAGTTCTCTAACTTCTGCAGGAAGCATGAGATCTAGATGGAACTTACTTGTGCGCATACTCCACAACAAAATGGAGTAGCGGAGAGGAAGATCCGTCACTTGACGAAAACTTTCAAGTGTTGGCTTCATGCAAAGTTCATTCCCAGGTCCTTTTGGGCAGAAGTAATGGCCTGCACAACTTATGTCATCAATCGGATGCCTCTAAGTCCGATCAACATGAAGTCTCTCGTGAAAATGATGTTTAAGGAGAAGCTGAGTGTGGAATACCTTTGGGTGTTCGGATCAACCTGCTATGTTCATATCATGAATGCTTGGAGGACCAAGCTTGATGCGAAGGCGAGGAAGCTCATCTATATGGGCTATGATGAGCGAAATAAGGTTTGGAAGTGCATGGATCCTGCGACACAAAAGTTCTTTGTTTCAAGAGACGTTGTCTTTAATGAGCTGACGTCGTATGAAGGTGGCACTGTTGAGCTGCAGGAGAGTAGGGTTGATGAAGGGCAGGAGGAAGCTGGTGAAGTTCTTCAGGTGGAGCTGTCTGTGTCACCAGGAGCTCCGGTTGTTTCAAGCTCTGGAGCATATGCTTCTTTTTCGGGAAGCAGGGGGAATGATGCTCCTAGTATGCCCGAGAATAGAGTTGGTGTTGAAGAAGTGATGCTAAAGATCACGGCAGTGAACCGGTCGCACAAGTAATATAAAATGGGCGAGTTTTCCCAAGTATCGATCTCTCAAGGAACACAGTAAGGTGAAGTTAATTTTGAGGAGTTGAGATTGAAGTCCTTTGGTCGGAGTTAACTAAGGGGGGTTTTGATATTTGCGGAAAAAGAAAATAAAAGGCAAACAACTACTCCTATGCAATGCCGTTATGCGATGCTTCGCCAGGCGGGATGGATGACTAGTCAGGCCGCTATGCACCGAATCGCTGGGCGGATGGACAAGTAGGCTTGCGGATGTGGGGGTTAGAATGGCGGAATGAGGGTTGTGAGAGCCTCTTCGCTATGCACGCCACTAGCAATTGCTAGTACGGTAAGGGTGGATGGTGGTGGATGGAATATGGCGCACCTCAAGCAAATAACGGAAATAGAAAATCACATAGACATGATTGAATAAAAACGTTTTACAAACTAAGCATACTTCATCATATACGAGAGTTCAACTACACATTCAACAACCAAATAAGAAAAGAGTGTGTGAAATCGATCGGATCCGAAGTCTTGCTGAGGATTCATGGTTGGAAATGTCGGGTTGTCAATCCGCATCCAAGCTCGGTCCTCAACTGTGTCCGTGGTAGAGGAGGCTGTCACTCAATCCTAATGGACCCGTCTTCTTCGTGTCACGAGCCGGTGGAGGATGGCACAACTTCTCTAGCTTGGTGGAGATAGCTAGGTCTAGATCTTCTTGAAGCTCAAGGATGAAGGAGGTTGCCGAGAGGAAGCTACAACATGGATTTGGCGGTGAAAGCTTGCCCGGAGGACCTCCTTAGGGTGGAGATTGAAGGAGGATGGCAGAAACCCTCGTCGGAGACGAAAACGTCCGAGGAAAATGAGCTCTTTTTTCCAAGATTTCGAATTAGGGCAAGACCTGCAATATTTATAGAAAGCAGAATTGAACAATGCGCACGATCACGGGCGCACGACCAGTGGTCATGCACACTATGTCCAGTGATCGTGCGCTCTGGCATGGCAGATTAGGAAGAAGAACTGGGATAACGCGCACGAGTAGTGGTGCACGACCGGTGGTCGTGCGCACTGTGTCCAATGATCGTGCGATTACCCCAGACAGGACTCCAGGAAAAGAGGAATCAATGCACACGATCAGTGGCGCACGACCGGTTGTCGTGCGCACTATGTCCAGTGGTCGTGCGATTACCCCAGGCAGATTCTGGAAATCAGGGTACATTGCACACGATCATCGGCGCACGACCAGTGGTCGTGCGCTCTATATCCGATGATCGTGCACAGCATTCCTACTTCCGAACGTCCCCAGAAGACGCACACGACTCCTCAACCCAGCACTGATATGTGCAGACATTCCAGACGAGCACAAAATGGAGTACAGAAAATATACACAACCACGGTCTTAAATGTGCACATCCTATAGAAATAACGATAAGATGAAATATATACGATAATGAACTAAAAGTGAAGTGAATGCGAAGGAAAACTAGCCCATATGAGTCCGAAAATAGGTATATAAAACGGACTCATCACAACCCCAGACTTAACTGTTTGCGCGTCCCGAGCAAACAAAATCTAAGTAGATAGGGAAAATTTCTAGCTAACAAAGAAATTGAAAAACAAAGTACCATGCGAAGTTGCATGCTCGCGTGCGTAAAAATTGAAAGTCCACCTAGTGTCAACTATGTTCACCTATGGGGGGGGGGGAATAGGTGACGTGCAGCGCTTTTGCGGATTTTAAGATTGTACCTGCACAATAGAAATAAACAGCACAGCATATAGAATACACAGGCAATGTATAGTGGTTCCCCGACTTGGGTACATCCACTTTCCCCCTTCGACCTATCTCCCAACAAGGGACGACTCAGTCTCTTCACCAACAGGATTGAAATCCAATCCTTGCACTAACGGAAGGAATCCTTCACACGTCGGAGTCACCACTCCCACAAACCGGGTTGCACCCAACCCTTACAACACGGAACAAACGTTCCTTTACAACAAAAGTAAATCTAGAATGTACACGAGATACAAACTTCGTTTGGAGACTACGGTGTTCCTCTTCGTTCGACGACGTGTTCGTGAAGTTAACGAAGAGTCTACAACCCTAGATCTATCTTGGAGAGGATCTCCCCGGAACAGGCGGTGGCAAGAAGGGCGGCGGCTTGGTTCGGGATCGGCGGCAACGACGTTGCGCGGCTGCTGTACTTTGAGATCCAAACTTCGTAACGAAGCTAGCTAGGTCTACCAACGGTCACACTAGGATCAGTTGTCTCGATCGATTCGGATGGGGAAGACTTTCCCGATCTACAAATCGAGAGACAAGAGATCTCCGGTTAGACACGTGAGACGCTGAGCTTAGCTAGGCTTCTGTCACAGGAGGATCTGGGCGAAACCACGATCAACCGGCGAACACCTTGTCGCGAGCGGCGGCGGCGATGACGGAGCGGAAGCGGCGATCTAGGTCACGTTACGGCTCGCGAATTTCTTATCTTCTTCGCTTTTCTTACTGTTCAAAAATACCCGTGTATTTATACACTGTAGATACTAACAATATGACCGTTGTGGGTCCCACAAGTAGAAACCCGAAATCCGGTTCAAAATAGTCCAGCGGCAGAATCCGGTCCAGCAGCATCCAGAGAAAACGCCAAGTAAAATTCGTCGAGAATCGCAGGTGATTCTCGACGAATCGGCGAGAATCAGTTAGTGATTCTCGACGATTCGTCAAGAATCACTTGTGATTCTCGCCGAATCACTTGTTGATTCTCAACTAATACAACTTGTATTCAAGATCTGCTTAACGACTGGTTCGGCGAGAATCACTAGTGATTCTCGCCGAATCTTACTTGGCACCGTTTTGAGGTAGCCTGAAAGAGTCGGCGAGAATCACTAATGATTCTCGACGATTCGGCGAGAATCACTAGTGATTCTCGTCGAATTTTACTTAGACAAATTTTCGTTTTTCCACCCAAGAGCTGCTCCTTGACCCATCCTTGCTCCTTGTCTTCTCTTACATGAACACGGCCCTGTACTTGAAAGTAAGTGCACTCCAATAGAGAGAGTACACGTAAGCCAACACACTGATCTGCTCAACGAGGGATTACGTCGTGCAGACCCGTGTATATTGACCTACTGCACCCTGACATTGGTGTGCACTTAGCGTGGAAGAACTGCAAGCACAACTTAAGAGGTTTCATCAGATACATTGTGAATTCATCTTAGCTTGACAGGTGGCTTCCTCAAATCCAGGAATTATGGATACAATACCCAACAATCTCCCCCTATTTGACGAAGTCAAAACCCTACTATCTAAGATGAATAACACCAATCAAATAATAAAACAGCATTCAGACGTTAAACATGCAGCACAAGAGAATATAAGCAACCAGATCAGGACTTGAGTCATTCACAAATTCAAATACAAATGTATATATATATATATATATATATATATATATATATATATATATATATATATATATATATAATCTCAGAATTGTTCATATCATAACAATAAGCAGTAAATGTTCTTAGGAGAGAATGACAAGCTACAAGTTGTTGACTATCTTTCCTTAGCTAAGTCATCCTTGAGTTTTTGCGCCAAAAACTTCTTCCTTTGTCTCTCCATGTACTCTTTAGGCTTCGGATAGTATCTGGGAGGAGGAACTTTATCTGCATCCGTGTTGTTTCTGAAGAAGATGTTTCGTTTCACTTCATACGTCTTATGCATCTCCCATTCATACTGGCAGTATACCTCCTTTCGATTGATTTCCCCCTGTTCCTGTAGCGAGAAGGTGTCCAAGATGATATTCTTTGAAACTGGACTCCACTTTTCATTTCTTACTTCCTCCTCACTCAGTCGAGTTCTCTTTTCAGCCTGTGTCTCCTTGGAGGTCCCTTCTTGAGCTTTTCTCTTCCCCCTGGCTTTTGCTAGGGCCTCTTGGTCAAACATGCTCATCAGTTTTGCTTTAGAAATTGCCCTAGCATCATCTCCACTCATGGGAACCTCTGCCGCACTTACTCCCTCAGCAGCACTTACTCCCGCAGCAGCCGTAGAGGTCTCAGGATCATGAATACCCGCAGGATTTTCAGGCAAGGCGACGCCTAACGCCTGGTGGAGCATCCACCAGCTGCTGTCATAGACGTATTTGTTTGACTGTTCGAAGTTTTTGATCATGACTTCTCAGAGCTCAGCCATCTTAACTACGTATTCCTTCTTCCCCTTTTTGGCTTCGACAGTGATGAAGTTTCCATAGGAGTGCAGGGAGTCATCAATATGCTTGGTGGTCCGGGAGAACTCAGTGACCAAGGCCTGCTGATTGGCGTTGAGAGTGACCATATTACCGTCAAACTTTTGAATGTTGTTGGCTACAACATGAGCGTTCTGATTTACTACAGCAAGAGTATCGGTATTCTTTTTCAATCCGGCCATAAGAAGTGTGACAGCTTCGCCGACCGTGGTATACTTTTCTTCAAATTTCTTGTCCATCACGTCAACTTTATGGTTGATTTCCACCATGTTCTTCAGCATGAGATTTTCAGACTTCTTAATCCTTTTCAGCATTTTATTTTGAGCTTTTTCAAAAGAGTCTTTAAGTTCATTCACTATGCCCTAAATGACATTGACAGTGTGAGTGGCTAGCTCATCTCGTAATGGAAGAGCCGGAGGCATTTTTTGGCCTTGCTCTTCAGCAGACGCATCTGTAGAGCTGGATACAAGCACAGTCTCTAATGGGGGAATGCTGGCGGCCTCTGTAGATTTTTCAGTCTCCCCCTCCACTAGTGCAGGCTTGTCAGATGGAGGTTCAAAGAGATCCGGAGCCTCCAAAGCTTCATGTCCCTCATTCCCGTCTTCCTCTCCGTCATCATCCATGAAATCATCTTCATCAGCAGCCTCTTCCAACTCTTTGTCAGCAGTCTCCAGTACAGTAGCTTCGTCTCCTTGATCGTTTCGGTTCGGGGCCTCCCCATGCTCCAGCTCAGGTTCACTTTCTTCGAGTAGATCTGCCACAGCATCTCTGGCCAGCTGGGAGATGTCAGATACGGCATCAGTATGAGGGGGTAGAGGCTCCCCCTCGATTCCTGTAGTCAAAGTATCAGGAATTTCACTGGGAGTGACTGCTGGAGATACTCCCTGTTGTTCTTCCACGGCAGTCTGCCCAATTCGCCTCTCCCATCTGTTAAACACACTTGAGTCCATCTTCTTCAGGTAGTGTAGAGGAACACCTTTGCTCATGTCAAACTTGTCTCCATTTAGTTGATTTAGATACAGACTTATGATTCGGCCAAAACTCGGAGAGCTCAAGGTGTCCTTTATCTTCTCGAACAGCAACGCCCCCCAGTTGAACCTTTTTCGGCAAACAATAGCCACCAGGATCTTGAACATATCCGCAGAGATATGGTCATGAGATCCTGGCTTGCAGATGAGTACCTTTCCAATGATGTCAGACAGAAGCTTCCCTTCTTCATTCATATCCATGCGCTTGATCGACCGAGTTCCTCGTGGGAGACCACAGAATAGGAGAGTCCTGCTTTTGTCATCGTCCTCCAGATAGTGCTCATGCTCTGAGCTAGAAAGCTGCAGGAAGCGGGTCAGCTTGCTGGCAGACATCTTGACCTTTGCCCCAACCAGCTTGCTTTTGATTAGAGAGTCGCTATTCCGGAGTCTTGCGGTAGCGAAGAACTCCAGCACCTCTTTGTTCAGGATTTTGCACGGGTGCTCCAGGATGAATGAAAGCCCAGCCTCTTCCAGCATCAGAATGATGTTTCTGAATTCGTCAGAGGCGTGAGAGAACCCAGTTCGAACAAGCTCGCAACCAGTGACCAGCCCAGCAGTTGTCCTTGGAGCCATTGCAGATCTAAGGAGAGAAGCCCTATTCTATGCTTAATCAAAAATCAAAAAGGATGCGACACTAGAAATCAAGTCCAAGTAAGGGTGAGGGAGGGTTACCTAAAGGTGTAGACGGTGGGTTAGTGCGATGAAGACGAGGGACACCCGATGAGTGTACGCCGAGAAATTCCTGGAGGCAAGAATCGAAACCGGAAGAGCTTCCAAGAGCAAGGTGAGCGTCCTGCGGGAAACTTGCGGTGAGCAACGATGAAAGGGGAAGACGATTAGGAGAGATTCCAGCGGGAATCGGCGGGAGACCTTTGATGGAGATCGGTTCGGCGAGATTCTTGCAGGAGTCAGCGAGTTTACGGCGGAGGAGTTGATTCGGCGAGCTTTCCTGCGGGCTTCGGCGAGTCGGCGGGTAAGGGAAGAGGCGGCGGAGGAACTCTTGCGGGATTTGGCGTATTTCCTGTGAAGTGCGTCGGGATTTGCTCCTTCGGTGGGATTCTTATGGAAGGCGAAGGGTCGGCGGGATTCTAAGTATATAAGGGTTCGGCGGAATTTCAGCTCATTCGACGAGTATGCTGCGGTAAGTTTCCCGTGGAAATGAAAGGTCGGCGGGATTTGTCTAAGTCGAAATCGAAAGGTTTCTTTACTAGGTATCTTCAAGTTAAGAGGCATTGCAACATTTTCGAAATCTTCTGATGTCAAGTCAATTTAAAAATGATAAATATATATATATATATTAAAGCCAATCTATTTGGGTTTGAACGAGGCTTTTCCAAACACTTCTTGATGTCAATTGTGAGTTGTCGAGATTCACAATGACATATCTTCGTTAACTCTTTATTGATGTATAAAAGGTTTGTATGTATCGAGTTAACCTATCCTTAGATGTGCACACATACATATGAAGTATACGTATAAAGATGTATATATATATATATATATATAACTGTGGATACCCTATGACTCATGTCCTGGAACTGAGCAAACGTACCTGGGATTATGAGAGTTATCATTTAGTCCCCCAGACTATAACATACCAGGTGCTCGATGTGAGTATGCTTATATATATATCACTTCTGTTATTCCAGATGCATGTTCCAATTCAGTCGTGGAACACCTACTGTCTATTTCCCATCATATTTACGAGAACCTAGACTACCCTGCAAAAAGGAATTACCTTACCTTAGGAACCCAAATCATGTTGGGTCCTAGGTTCCTGTTAGCATAAGCACTCGACGGCCTTCCCCCAGAAAACCTGTCAGGAGGACTACCTCTGTCCCGTGAATGTGGATAAGCCCTTGCCTTTGGCACAGAGGGGTTGTGCCAACAGTCGATGGCAAAGTGCCCCACTTTGCCACAACACCAACACGGGTGAATGTTGTATCGCCGTTTCTGACCTGATCTAATGACTGAGGTAGTCACAGTCCCAGGTCTAAACGGGATAGGGCATGATCTCCTCACAAAGTTTCCTCTTCCACCGTGACACGTGGAAGGGTGGAAGGAATGCACGTTGCAAGCGGCATGTGGCCGGGGAGGTGGTGCCTTCCTTTCAGGCATCCCCCTTCCTGAGGCCTCATGAAAACTTACACCATGACTCCTAACCTCCCTATCCTGTGTCCTCAGGTGGTGAGAAGTCTTCTGTGAGCTGGGACATGCAGATTCGCACCGAGTTGGGGCAGTGGCAGTGAATACAAAGGGCTCAGAATGAGCCTTAGGTATTCTCTCATGGGTGGCCACGACGGCCCTTGCACTACGGGTGTCTCCACATGGGGACAGATCACCCTTGCAGTGACCACGACTATTCCTGTGGTTATACCTGAAGGCATGATGAGTTGCCTTCCTGCTTGGAGTGGGGGGTCGGAATACCGTTTCCCCATTTCTCCACGACTTGATAATCCGGGAGATCCACCCGTTTTCTTGCTTTCTCTTTATAGCATCAACCTTGGAAAAGTTTGATACTATTCTTTTCTCATTCTCTAGACTACTCTCTAGAGCTGAGATCTTAGAGTCCTTGACCTTGTTGGATGCCAATTGGAGAACCAACAAGATCTTCAGTCGAGCAATCTCTTGAGCTTGCTCCTCAGCAAGTAGGTTGCTTTCCTGAAGGGCTCTCTTCAGGGAATCAGAATTTTCTGGAGGAGAGCAGTTTCTGTCTTCAGAAAGTTCAAAAGATATGGGGCAGGATGAAGAAGTTACCTGCTCTTCTGTGTTATTGTCATTAGAGCCAGTGACCATTGTTTCATCCTCATCAGAGCTGCTTTCCTTATTGCCCTCTTCAGTCTCTGACACGGACACTGGAGCTCTGATGTTGTCCGAGAGATCCATGCCTTCATCTTCAGAGGTGAGGACCCCCACATAGGCTTCATCCTCTGGTTGACTGCAGATTTCAGCTTTCTCTGACCCCCCCATTAACTCTGAGATCATCACCCACATAGATTTAGCAGTCCTGCATTTTTCCAATTTAGAGCGAGAAGCTCCAGACCAGATATCCAAGATAATTTGACGAATCCTCTCGTCCAAGTTAACTAGTGACAGTTCTGTCTCTGACATCTCTGCAATGCATTTGGGCACTTGGATTCCAGAGTCGGAGGTCTTCATGGGAATAAACGGACCCTCTTCCAGGATGAAGGATGCTCGAGGATCGATAACATCCAAGTGATACGACACTCTCATCCTCCAGATGGGATAATAATACTTTGTGCATGCGGGGAGTTTGAGTGGCGATATCTCATAATCCAGCTCCATGCTTCTGACACTGGTGGCAGGATTCTACTCAAGGTGTTAACCTTTTTGATGAGCAACCTCCCTCTGATACCACTTGAAAGTCCACCTAGTGTCAACTATGTTCACCTATGGGGGGGGGGGGGAATAGGTGACGTGCAGCGCTTTTGCGGATTTTAAGATTGTACCTGCACAATAGAAATAAACAGCACAACATACAGAATACACAGGCAATGTATAGTGGTTCCCCGACTTGGGTACATCCACTTTCCCCCTTCGACCTATCTCCCAACAAGGGACGACTCGGTCTCTTCACCAACAGGATTGAAATCCAATCCTTGCACTAACGGAAGGAACCCTTCCACACGTAGGAGTCACCACTCCTACAAACTGGGTTGCACCCAACCCTTACAACACGGAACAAACGTTCCTTTACAACAAAAGTAAATCTAGAATGTACACGAGATACAAACTTCGTTTGGAGACTACGGTGTTCCTCTTCGTTCGACGACGTGTTCGTGAAGTCAACGAAGAGTCTACAACCCTAGATCTCTCTTTGAGAGGATCTCCCCGGAACCGGCGGCGGCAAGAAGGGCGGTGGCTTGGTTCGGGATCGGCGGCAACGACGTTGCGCGGCTGCTATACTTTGAGATCCAAACTTCGTAGCGAAGCTAGCTAGGTCTACCAACGGTCACACTAGGATCAATCGTCTCGATCGATTCGGATGGGGAAGACTTTCTCGATCTACAAATCGAGAGACAAGAGATCTCCGGTTAGACACGTGAGACGCTGAGTTTAGCTAGGCTTCTGTCGCAGGAGGATCTGGGCGAAACCACGATCAACCGGCGAACACCGTGTCGCGAGCGGCGGCGGCGACGACCGAGCGGAAGCGGCGATCTAGGTAACGTTACGGCTCGCGAATTTCTTATCTTCTTCGCTTTTCTTACTGTTTAAAAATACCCGTGTATTTATACACTGTAGATACTAACAATATGACCGTTGTGGGTCCCACAAGTAGAAACCCGAAATCCGGTTCAAAATAGTCCAGCGGCAGAATCCGGTCCAGCAGCATCCAGAGAAAATGCCAAGTAAAATTCGTCGAGAATCGCAGGTGATTCTCGACGAATCGGCGAGAATCAGTTAGTGATTCTCGACGATTCGTCGAGAATCACTTGTGATTCTCGCCGAATCATTTGTTGATTCTCCACGAATACAACTTGTATTCAAGATC
Organism: Platanthera guangdongensis; assembly: GCA_039583875.1. Classification (NCBI taxonomy): domain Eukaryota; kingdom Viridiplantae; phylum Streptophyta; class Magnoliopsida; order Asparagales; family Orchidaceae; genus Platanthera; species Platanthera guangdongensis. The sequence continues at coordinate 10,573 of JBBWWR010000244.1, read as the reverse complement.
TGCTTAACGACTGGTTTGGCGAGAATCACTAGTGATTCTCGCCGAATCTTACTAGGCACCGTTTTGAGGTAGCCTGAAAGAGTCGACGAGAATCACTAATGATTCTCGACGATTCGGCGAGAATCACTAGTGATTCTCGCCGAATCGGCGAGAATCACTTGGTGATTCTCGTCGAATTTTACTTAGACGAATTTTCGTCTTTCCACCCAAGAGCTGCTCCTTGACCCATCCTTGCTCCTTGTCTTCTCTTGCATGAACACGGCCCTGTACTTGAAAGTAAGTGCACTCCAATAGAGAGAGTACACGTAAGCCAACACACTGATCTGCTCAACGAGGGATTACGTCGTGCAGACCCGTGTATATTGACCTACTGCACCCTAACATTGGTGTGCACTTAGCGTGGAAGAACTGCAAGCACAACTTAAGAGGTTTCATCAGATATATTGTGAATTCATCTTAGCTTGACAGGTGGCTTCCTCAAATCCAGGAATTGTGGATACAATACCCAACAAAAATACAATAGAGAAAATTTCTAAGTATGCATAATAGTTTATATTTTTCAGAATGCACATCAAAATTTTAGTACTACTCAAAAATAGAATCACGGTGAATAAACTGGTCACGCATAGGAAGAAAGTAGGCAGGCCACTAAGGTGAGCTTTGCCAAAGATTGGGGCTCAGGATCACCTCCAAAGGAATCCACCAATATCGGGGACTATACGCTTGCCCGTTCATACTCTCTCCACGGCACTAGTTAGACTCAAGCGCAAATCCGTAGGACTTTAGGATAATCACAGGGCTTGGGTTACGGTGAGGTAAATAGTGATAAAAAGAAAGGCTATGCACCTAACCCAAATGAGCTATACTAAAAAGAATCCAACCGCTAACCACAATATATGCAGGTACACCACACCTCCAGACTTAACTTTTAACATATGGGTGTGTGGACCGCCTACTCCAAATATAATCACATTTCCAAAAGGATTTTCAATTTAAACCTTTTCTTTTCACTTTTTTTTGTCTTTACAAATATTTTTCTTTTTTTTTTCTTTTTCTTCATTTTATTTTCACAATTCAGCAGATATAGACTTGGGGGCACTTCCACATTCTCACAAATAATAACACCACATCACATCCCAACATGAAAATATAAAACACTAAACTCTACTTGGGTGTGCGACTAGGATAGGCTATGGGGCTTTGGTGAATGAATGTGGAGCTGAATCAAAAGAAGGGTAGGCAGAACGGGGCTAGCGAGGATATGACGTTACGAATGGTACAAAGCTCAACTGGGCCCAAATGATGGCCTACATCATGCTTACGCTAGACTAACCAAGTACCCATGCTTCGAGAGTAGCTTGGGGCAAGTTCTTAGCCACCGAGAAAGATGATCCTTCCTCCCGACTCGAGCAAAATGAGTCTAGTGACGGCTACACACATTCCTATACTACCGTTTGATTTACACCGGATTCAGTAAATTTTGAGTAGAATAAAAAGATCTTTACGCAAATAGAAAGTATAAAACCATAAGCATACAAAAAAATTAAATCTACTCGAATTTCTACACGAGACGGGAGCAGTTGACTAGAAACACAACATGGTCAATATTTTACTATATCTCACAATCCTAAGCCAGCATAATAATTTTCCCAAATCATACAAAAGAAACGAGTTTAACTTGCAGCACGCAAAAAGCTAAGCATGCGCTCATGTGGGTGCAGTGGTGTGTGATGCAATGAACTAATCATAATAAATCTATAAAAGCTTCTAGTATGCACATGAAATATGCGCGTGCAAAAGGTAACAAAACTGGCTCTCCCCCAGACTTAAACTAAACTACACAGCATATGATAGAGAAATAAAATCATAAAGAGCTAAGGGAAGAGGTTACCCAATGCTCAGCCAGTGAGCATACCAGAAGACGCGTGGAAACCTGAAGCAGGCCCTCCATACGAAGAATCACAACCCCGCCAATGCAATTTGCCATGAATACCTGCAGGGGTGAGCTCCGCAAAAACAAAAGAAAAATAGAAAATACAAAGAAATGCTAAAACTAAGCTAGACATGAAAAATAAAAATGCAGGAAATATAAGATAACTACTGGGGTTATTGTCATCCCTGCACGACTTCTTAAATTCTATGCAGTTCTAGCTAATGGGCCTATGAAAAGAAAAATGCACAGGTAACTGGCCTAATATCCGTTACGGTAGCAAGTACCGATACGGAGATAGAGCAGTTACCCCTCTACCTAAATAGTAATACCTGCCCAACACAGGTAGAGAAAATAAGAAATAAGAAGAGGGGGAGCACTGGTCCTCGCTCATTTTATCACAAAATAAATCCTTTCCTAGCAAGGTAACATCTACAGGGATACTGCAGGAGGAGAAAGCGATGAATGGATCTTCCTCAACAGAGGAGGAATCAACCTCCTCGCAAAAGAGGATGATATCATCCATGACTCGAGCTAAAAGCTCCAAGTCCTCCTGAAGCACCTGCGAAGACTCAACTCGCACAGGCTCAGATACAGAAATGGGATCATGAAATAAAGGAGATGAATAACTAAAAGAATCAAAAATAGGGGGAGTGGTCCCGATCTCACTCCCAGTAGGATCCAAACGTAGCTCATCGTCGGTGTCATATGAGTCATGATGAGGGGAATCCGAGAGCTCGAGGTCCTCGGTAGCAAGAGAAACGACCCCGTCCAATAAAGAGGTGCAAACCTCCTCATTAGAAAGAGGGTATTCCTCATCCCACCGGGGTGCATCATAGTGCTTTGAAGATCCACACTCTCCATCGGAGATAGTAGAGTCCTCATCCCACTTCGGCGCAACCTTGGGCTCTGAATCACAATCCATCCTAACATCATAAACCGACTCACTAAAAATAGGGATAGATAATTCTTGCAAAGAAGGCGGAGGAACAACAACATCAGAGAAAATATGTGCGGGTTCCTCCGGGGGTGAATTAACAAGAGGGGAAGAATGCATAGGGAGAGGTAGCACCACAATGTCGTCACACCGATCAGCAGAAAGTCTGATGGGTATATCCGCTGCAGTCCCCCATGACAAGGTGGTGCTACGAATATATCATCAGAATCAGAAGGGGCGGCCATTTGAGAGGGTGATAGAGTGAATTGGATACCCGGTTCATCATCCTCCTCCAACTGGCGCTGAAATTCTGCGCAATCTTTCAACACGTGCTCGGTGCTACGATAACACAAACATCATTTTCCATTACTCCTCGGTCCAGGTTGGACCGGAGAGGAATAAGAAAAAGATGAATGCGTAGAAGAGGAGTGACCATAAGACCTGGGTTGGGTGTATGAAGTACCATAGGAAGACGGTGCTCCATACATAGAACCACAAGAATTATGCTCACAATCATCAGTGGAGCACTCATCACTACCATGCCTATAATCCCCGCACCATCGGTAATAGATATTCATATAAGAATACATGGTGCAACAAGAAGAATTCAACAACAGAAAGTTTCTAAGTAACAATTAACTACACAACACAGATAAAAGAATAGGAAAAACTGCTACAGAAAAATTAAAACTAGAAGAGGAACAAATAAAAACAAGAAACAGATTCTAAAAACTAAAGCAAAGAAGAAACATGAAATATACAAATGGAAAAGGGCTTCTATCTCCTATATCTCTCTCCAAAAACTCACACGACTGTGTTCCCCGTCAACGGAGCCAAAAACTTGATGCTAAAGATCACGACCGTGAACCGGTCGCACAAGTAATATAAAATGGGCGAGTTTTCCCAAGTATCGATCTCTCAAGGAACACAGTAAGGTGGAGTTAATTTCGAGGAGGACTTGAGATTGAAGTCCTTAGGTCAGAGTTAACTAAGGGGGGGTTTTGATATTTGCGAAAAAAGAAAATAAAAGCCTAACAACTACTCCTATGCAACACCGCTATGCGATGCTTCGCCAGGTGGGATGGAAGACTAGTCGGGCCGCTATGCACCGAATCGCTGGGCGGATGGATGAGTAGGCTTGCGGATGAGGTGGTTAGAATGGCGGAATGAGGGTCGTGAGCATCTCTTCGCTACGCAAGCCACTAGCAATTGCTAGTGCAGCAAGGGTGGATGGTGGTGGATGGATTATGGCGCACCTCAAGCAAATAACGAAAATACAAAATCACATAGACATGATTGTAAGAAAACGTTTTACAAACTAAGCATACTTCATCATATACAAGAGTTCAACTACACATTCAACAACCAAACAAGAAAAGAGTATGCGAAATCGACCGAATCCGAAGTCTTGCTGTGGATTCACGGTTGGAATCGTCGTGTTGTTAATCCGCATCCAAGCTTGGTTCTCAACTGCGTCCGGGGTAGAGGAGTCTTTCACTCACTCCCAATGGATACGTCTTCTTCATGTCACGAGCCGGTGGAGGATGGCAGAACGTCTCTAGATTGGTGGAGATAGCTAGGTCTAGCTCTTCTTGAAACTCAAGGATGAAGGAGGAGGCCGAGAGGAAGCTCCGGCTTGGATTTGGCGGTGAAATCATACCCGGAGCACCTCCCTAGGGTGGAGATTGAAGGAGGACGGCGGAATCCCTCGTCGGAGACGAAAACGGCGGATGAAAATGAGCTCTTTTTTCCAAGATTCTGAATTAGGGCGAGACCTGCGATATTTATAGAAAGCAGAATTGAACAATACGCACGATCACGGGCGCACGACCATTAGTCCTGCACACTATATCCAGTGATCATGCGCACTGGAATGGCATATTAGGAAGAAGAACTGGGATAACGCGCACGAGCAGTGGTGCACGACTGATGGTCGTGCGCACGGTGTCCAATGGTCGTGCGATTACCCCAGACAGGACTCCAGGAAAAGAGGAATCAATGCACACGATCAGTGGCGCACGACCGGTGGTCGTGCGCACTATGTACAGTGGTCGTGCGATTACCCCAGACATATTCTGGAAATCAGGGTACATTGCGCACAATCATCGGCGCACAACCAGTGGTCGTGCGCACTATATCTGATGATCGTGCGCAGTATTCCTGCTTCCAAACGTCCCCGGAACACGCACACGACCCCTCAACCCAGCACTGATATATGTAGACATTCCAGACGAGCACAAAACGTAGTACAGAAAATATACACAACCACGGGCTTAAATGTGCACTTCCTATGGAAATAACGATAAGATGAAATATATACGATAATGAACTAAAAGTGAAGTGAATGCGAAGGAAAACTAGCCCAGATGAGTCCAAAAATAGGTATATAAAATGGACTCATTAAGAAGCTGTGGAGGTGGTGAGCAAGGAGCAGCCTCTTTGGAGATCAAAGAGGACCATTAAGCCACCAGCTCGGTATTGCGAAGGAAATACGGTGAGCTTCGTTTCTTGTTTCTTCGTAGGCCCCTTGGATGAGCGGGAGCCTTTAAAGTTTGAAGAAGCCACTAGAGTAAAGGAGTGGGTTGATGCCATGGATTAGGAGATGGCTACACTCAAGAAGAATGAAACTTGGGACTTGGTGCCTAAGGTGGATGGCGTTACTCCTGTTACTTGTAAGTGGGTCTATAAGCTGAAGAAGGCGGATGGAAGCATCGAGTGGTACAAGGCTAGCCTTATAGCTCGGGGTTTTTCGCAACAGTACGGCGAGGATAATGAGGAGACGTTTAGTCCTGTGGTGAAGATGACTTCAGTTTGAGAGGTGATAGCTTTGGCGGCTTGCTAGAGTTAGAAGATGTGGCAGCTAGACATAAAAAACGCTTTTCTTTACGGGCGATTGACAATGATATCTTCATGGTTCAGCCGCTCGGGTACATATCTGAAGAACATCCGAACTACGTCTGCAAGCTTTGGAAAGCACTTTATGGGTTGTAGCAGGTTCCTCGAGCCTGGTATGGGAAGATTGCAGAATACCTCAAGTTCTGGGGGATATCTGGCTTCAAACTCAGACTCGAGATTGTTCGTTAAGAAGATGGGGGAGCTTCTAATCCTGGTGCTGTTGTACGTTGATGACATGATCATCATGGGGAACTCCAAGGTGGAAGTATCTAATCTTAGGGCAGAGCTTGCTATCTGATTCGAGATGAAGGATCTCGGTGAACTCCACCATTTCCTTGGACTTGAGGTGGAGAGGAAGGAGAGCGACATACTCGTGTCCCAGATGGGTTATGTGGAACGGATCGTTCAGCGATTCGGCATACAGGAGGGAAAGAGTAGCACTACTCCATTTGATTCAGGCAACAAACTTCAGCGGGATGAGGGGAGGATTCTTCCTGATCATTTGGTGTTTTGGACTATTGTTGGGAGTCTTATTACCTTACGATTACAAGGCCAGACATTGCTTATGCGATTGGCCGAGTAAGTCAGTATATGGCGGAACCCGGGAAGCCTCATCTGATGGCGGCTAGGAATATCTTAAAGTACGTGAATTCCACTTCTGACATGGGTCTCCTTTATAGGAGAGGCACGAAGTTTATTCTTCAAGGATACTCGGACGCTGATTTCGGAGGAGATTTAGATGATCGGAAGTCAACATCCGGTTATGTCTTCACTTATGGATCAGGCAGTATTTCTTGGTGTAGCAAGAAGCAAGAATCAGTGTCCATCTCTACTATGGAAGTGGAATACAAGGCCTCGTGATGTAGCCCGCGAACAGACTCTTATGTGGGTGGTTGGTTCGATGAGTCGATCGCCGCGGGCTTGCTTAGGTAGGCAAGTGCACCTATCGCAAGTAATGCAGAATATTTGGGGGGAATATCCAGATCGTAAATTTCCCGGGAACGGGTTGATTATCCCTACTGCCCCGAAAGCACTATTATTTTACCGAAATAGTAAGTTGTTGATTTTAACTAAAATAGGATGAAAACAGATTAATATTAAAGACGATGAAGAGATAACACTCGGTATCGAATTACGTTAGGATTAAGAATAGATTTATATAACTAGAGATCTATAATTTTAATTTAACTAAAGCGGAAACTTGGCTGTGGAGGTTCCAAAAGTATGAGCTCACCTATCTCTAGGAATATCGCTCACCTGGACATTAAGACTATTCGACCGGGCTCTTGTCCGACGAAGGATTCCTCTTAATGCCCGCAGTATGCTAAGAACCCGCTATTGGGTGGGGAACCCAATCCGGTAGAGTTAGCACACCTCCTCTCTCGAGGGTTAGTGAGGAACTCTCTTTACCCAGGGGTGATCAGTCCATACGCATGGTCTCTCGGCTATCTAGCGTATGGATAACGGAAATAGAGCCCACACATCGATATTTGGTTCTACGCGTCGTTAACCCAGGGTAAACCTTAAGTTTTTAAATAAATAGAAAAATAAGACCTTTAGTTATTTAAAACATTTTTTAAATCCCATTGCTCTTTGATACCGAGGCTAAAAGCGATTAGCCACTCATCGGAATGGGGATAGCTTATGAGTTTTGTTAGGCGAGCGTTTCTAAACTATTCGCTGAAGGATTATAAAGAAAATAAGAAGAAAAAGCAAGATAACCTAATATTAGAATAGTTACTACAAATAAACGCACTCACACTCATCCAAACACATAATAAAGAGACATAAATAAAACTAAGTTACAAGTAAGCGAAAATTGCATAATTGAAATTGCAAGTCCCACTCAAACGAGTGAGCGAGAAATATAAACTGAAAATTTACAAGCCCTACTCAAATGAGTAGGACTGAATGAAAGAAAGACCTACTCAAACGAGTAGGCAGAAATAAATGGGATTACAAGTCCATCTCGAATATTTACAGGGAAATAAAGTCCGGCAATTTAACTCCTAGCGAGTAGGCGAATGATAAAAACCTGTCATTTAACTCAAATGAGTAGGCGGTAAATAAAAACTTAAAATGACATGTCTTACTCAAACGAGTAGGAGGGAAATGAAGTCCGGCCATTTAACTCCTAGCGAGTAGGCGGAAGTAAAAACAACAACTCCTACTTAAATAAAATCCAGCCATTTAACTCAAATGAGTAGGCGGAAAATAGAAACACACAAGTCCTACTTAAAAAAAATCCAGCCATTTAACTCAAAATAGTAGGTGGAAAATAAAAACACACAAGTCCTACTTAAATAAAATCCAGCCAATTAACTCAAATGAATAGGCGGAAAATAAAAACACACACACTTGCTGAAATTAAAACACACACACACACACACACACGAAAGAAAATGAAATACTCACACTACAGAAAGTAAATACTCACACTTGCAAATCCTACTCAAATGAGAAGGTGAAAAATTAAAGACATGTCATTTTACTCTTAACGAGTAGGCGGAAATAAATGCGCGCACACACACACACTCTACATAATTGCAGAAAGCAATAAACTTATCTCATACATGCACGCACGCAGGCGAAAAAATTAAGAAAAATAAAGTTGTCGAAAAATTAAAACAACTGCATTTCTACCGCTAGAATGTCGTAGAAATGCATAAAAAGGAAAAATAAAAATTGTTTGAGCAAATAGTTTTCGAATTAAGGTGAGAAAAACAAGTGCTTGAAAAATTAAAACGTTTGCATTTTTACCGTTAGATTTTGACAGAAATGCATAAAAAGTGAAAATAAAAATTATTCGAGCAAAAATATTTTTTATGTAATTGCTAAAATCAAAGTTCTAAAAAAATTTATAATAACACTTTATACATTCTTATAACTATGTAAAACGGTTTAAAAAGTGGAAGAAAGCTAAAAAGAGGCGGCAGTTTTATATACAAAACAAAGAAAAAGCAAAGTTAAGAGGAATGGAAACTACTTTTTTATCGTTTTACAAGTTCGTAAAAACGTATTTGGAAGCTTAAAGATCCTAAGTCTAATCAATTTTGATAAGAAAAATAGCTATAGTAACGGCTAGGAAGTTTGATAAAAATGAAAATAAAGCAAGCAGGTTTTCATTTTAAAGTATAAATTTTGCAATTTTAACTCATACACGCACACACGCATTATGAAAATGAAACCTAAAGTACGTAAGATTGATGAAACGGAGGCCTTTAAAGACATTCTAAAGCATTTTAAGGATAAGAAAAATAACGATTTTATTAATAAAACATGTTGATTACAAAAGCTTAAACAAACAAACTTCAAAAGGAGGGAGGGGAGAATCCTTACATAGAACTACAATAGCTCCAAACAGCAGCCCTTACTCATCAAAATGGTTAAAAAATTTGGAACCCTGAACTCATACAACAGCTGCCCTTTTATAGGCAAAAAATTCCAAATAAAAACCCTCCGACACGGGCGTGTCGGGGGGAGGGGGGGCGTGTCAGCACTCTTTATCAGCAGATTTCGGTGGTCTAAAATGATTTGACATTGCGGCTGAAAATGCGGCGGTCACGCCCCCGGTCACAGGAGTGACGGTGGGAGTGTCGGCTTTATTTATCATCAGAATTCAGTGATTTGACGGCATTGTTGACTTCGGGAGGTCCACGTGGAAGTCACTCCCCTAGTCATGGGCATGACGGGGGCATGCCGGGGATGTTGAACTGGGCGTCGTTTGAATCAAAAGTCCCGGGCGGCGATTTGTCATGCCAGGTGGAGGAGTCACGCCCTAGGGGCATCTTGACACGGGCGTGTTGGTTGAGTCAATGATCGTCGAGTGAAGAATGTCGAGAGATGGTCACGGGCTTCGGCACGGGGAGTGTCGGGCTGACACGGGCGTGGCACTCATCGGACACGGGCGTGTCCCTGTTGGGTCGACAAACGTCGAGCAAAGAATCGTCGAGCTGGAGCCGTGATCATCGACCTGAATGACACGGGGTGTCGAATCATTGAACACGGGCGTGTCCCTGTCGTTTCGATGAACGTCGAGCGCAAAATGTCGACCTGGCTTGCACGAGCCTAGAACACGGGGCGTGTCAACCGACACGGGCGTGTGGCCAGGCGTGTCCATCAATTTCATCCAAAAATTGCAAATTTCCACGGTTTTGACGTGTCACGCCCTTGTCACGGGCGTGACCAATAGGACACGGGCGTGGCCAATAGGACACGGGCGTGACACATGATTTTTCTGGCAAAAATTCTGAAAAATTTTGAAAAATAAAATAAACTAAGTTAACAAAATATATAGAATAACAGGAGCATTTTATTAAAGAAATTGAACCTAAAACAACAAAAGAAAACGAAAACTACTTAAATAATTAACATGAAAATAGGTATATTTACAACTCATCAAATACCCCCATACTTAGGCTTTTGCTATTCCAGAGCAAAAGTTTGAGGTGAACTTATAAGGAATAGAAAAAATTCTAAGTTTAGCTACCGCTTAATTAATTATAAGAGAGATCTAATTAAGTATACATGGTGTAAGAGTTAAGTCTTAAAATCATGTAGATAATTTAAATAGCGCAAAAGTTTTGGCTAAAAGACTTCCTGATATAATCAAATAGAAAGCAAAAATTGTAATTGTTAGATTAACGAAAATAGTTTGGAATTATAAGAACTTTAGCTTATAAGAGTTTTATTGAAAATAATGCAATTTACAAATTATGCACTCAAAAAATTTTTGAATTAATTCTAGAATCGTGAAATTGGCTAAGGGGGTAGATGTTGGTTTATGAAGAGGACTTGAAATTGAGGTGAGG
>JBBWWR010000243.1:0-106963 GCA_039583875.1 Platanthera guangdongensis | reverse complement strand
CTTATTTCCTGAGTTGTAGAGTTAGCAATTGTTTTCTATTTTAACTTGTAGGATCCATTGGATCTGAGAGAATTGTAAGCCTATATTATAAAGGCTGAGGGTAGGGCTTGATTGCCTGAGTGTAGGAGTTGGAAGAACTCTGAGTGTAGGCCTTAATTGCTGAGTGTAGGCCTGAGTGGCTGAGTGTAGGCCTTTGTGGCTGAGTGTAAGGCTTTGGGCCTGAGGTGTAGGAACCTTGTTGGGTTCTGAGATAGTGGAGAAGTTTGGCCGAATCTAGTACACGCTAGATAGGCGAAGGGGAAAGTGGATGTACCCAAAGATTGGGGAACCACTATAAATTAGTGTGTCTGCTGTGTTGTGCTGTGGATTGACTGTTTGATTTCTGTAATTGCTGTTAGCTGTAGTAATCTGTGAAATAACTGTTGTGCTGCCAACAAGTTTTAAAAGGTTTAGGTCACCTATTCACCCCCCCCCCCTCTAGTGTTTAGGTACCATATCTTTCAAGTGGTATCAGAGGCAGGTTCCTCAAAAGGACTAACTGTCTGAGGAGATCCAGTTTGGCAGATTTAGGAAAGTCAGAACACAGTTTCAAGAAAATCAAGACATGGGTTTTTCAGAGAATCACAAGGAATTGGGTTCAATGAAACTTACCATATGCAGAAAAGAGATTTTTGGAATCTGAAAGAAGGGTAGGCTGTTCAGGAAGCCTCTGACCCTAGAATCTACATCACATTCAAAGAGGGGCCATATGTGCCCATGAAGATCTCAGTATTGGATGCAAATCAGAGGACTCCAAAGGATTTCTCTGAGATGACCAAGGATGAAATTGTCCTAGCCACTATGGACAAAAGGGCACAAAACATAATAGTAAGTGTCATTGATGATGCAACTTTTCAGAACCTAATTCATTGTAAAACAGCAAAGAAATGTGATACCCTCATTGTCTATATGGAAGGTTCTGATAGTTAGGCAAGATAGAAAGTCCTTGCTTAATCAAGAGTATGAGAGCTTTAGGCAAGGAAGAGGAGAGAGCATCACTGAATGCTACAAAAGTTTTATAGAATGTTAATGAACTCATGTCCTATGGAAGAGAGTTCACAAACTATGAATTGAATGATAAGTTCTTAAGGTCCCTAACCAAAGATTGGGACACTAGATCTGTGCCATCAGAGAAACGGCAAAGTTGGGAGAAATTCCTCCTCCCACACTGTTTGGCAATTGCTGTCTTATGAGATGCAGCTGTCAGTGAGAAAAGAGGAGGAAAATCACAAGGACGAGCACAGGAAAGGACTGTTGCCTTCAAGTCAGAAGTACCTAGAAAGGGCAGGACTAAGTCATCAACACCTCCTCCAGAGGTAGTTGATCAGAATCAGATGAGTCTGTTAGCACAAAGTCTACAAGCAGTGAAAGTGATGAGACTTTGCTGCATTCACCAGACATTTTCAGAAATTCCTGAAGAAGAAACAGTGGAGGTCCAGAGACTTCATTTTCCAAAGGGAAAGAAGTTCAGTATCAGGAAAAGAGCCTTCAAAGAAGGACAAGAAAAAACAAGGACTAGCAGGCAACTGGGTCTAAGATAGTATGTTACTGCTGCAATAGACATGGGCATGTTATTGCAGATTGTCCTGAGAGAAGAAAAGAATTCAGTGACAGAAAGAAGACTCACTTCAAAGGAAAGAAGGAGAAGTCCTTTGTTGCAAAGAATGAGAAGACTCTTTCAGACATTTCTTCTTCAGACACTGAGACAGATGCTGAAGCCTACATAGGGCTATTTGCTAAAGAAGAAGAGGAGTTATGCAGATCATGGAATCAATCTATGAACAAGAAGAGAGTCAGTGCCAAGGACTGATGGCATTGACTGAAAGTACCAAAATTCTGGAGCAGCCAGGACCTAGTCAGGTACAAAGTCCATCTCAAAGTTCAGATTTCAGTTCTAGTTCAGAGTCAGATTCATCTTCATCAAGTGATGGAAGTGTTTCTGAATCTGAGGGAGATATTCATCAGCTCTTAGATGAATATAAAGTACTATTTAAAGCCTATAAGAAAAGCAAGTCCCTTGCCAAAAGTCAGCAAAGGAAATTGCTGATCTAAAGGCAGCTGCAACAGACTTTGAGAAGGAATTTGATCAAAAGCTCAATGAGGTAGCCAGGCTGAAACACATTACTGTGATTCAGATGGGAACTATCACTTATAAAAAATGATCAAATTAAGTTACTGGAGATTAATCTCCAGAAAGAAAGAGAGCTAGTTGCTAGGTTTTCAAAACCTAAATCAGTGCTACCCTTGATTGATGAATTTGTTCATCATAAAGGAAAGGCTGGATTGGGTTTATTAAACCAGCTAGGACTGTTCAGGATCAGTCCAAGTCCAAGGCAAAGCCCCAACATTCAACAAGCCTGCTGTAGTCAAGACAGCAAAGGTTGTACCTAAGCAAGGTACAACAAGTTTGAATGCTGGTGTTGTGGCAAGGTTGGCCACTTTGCCTTGGATTGTTGCACAATGCCAGTGCCAAGTTGAGTAGCAAGTTACCTGTTGGAAAGCCAGCAGGTAGCTATGTCAAATTGCAAACTAACAATCACCAAGGACCCAAGTTTACTTTGGGTTCTAAGGTTCATTAATTTGTTTTGCAGGTGAATCCAAGTGGCCATACCCCAACATGGTACTTGGATAGTGGATGTTCCAGACACATGACTGGAACTAGGGACTACTGAAGGACTACATTCCAATCAAAAATGGTCCTAAAGTAACCTTGGTGGTTCTGAAAAGGAATCATCAAAGGGTTTGGTAACATCTCTTCAAACCTTGTTACCATTACTCAAGTGGCTTATGTTAAAGGGTTGAAACACAACCTCATTAGTATAAGTCAGTTAAGTGATGTAGGGTATGACATCTCATTTGTTAAAAATGGTTGTCATATCAAGAGATCAAGTGATCAAGAGATCATTTTGACAGGATATAGAAAGAGAAATGTCTATTTGTTTAGACATTATGATTGAGAACAATGGTTCTCCTGTCTGTCTTGTAGCTAATGAGACAATCTCTCATTGTGTCAAGTGGCACAAGAGGCTAGCTCATCTTAACTACAAGACTATTAGCAAACTCTTTAGCAAGAGTAGTGAGAATGGTCCCTCAAGTTAAGTGTGTCAAAGATGGCATTTGCTCAGCTTGTCAAAAGGGCAAGCAGACTAAATCCACCTTTAGAAGCTTAGACAACAAAGATGCTGTGAGGTGTTTATACCTCTTGCATATGGATCTATTTGGTCCATGCCAGTTCACAGCTTAGGGAGGAAGGTCTATACCTTTGTAGTTGTTGATGACTACTCAAGGTTTTCCTGGGTGTTCTTCTTAAAGCAGAAATCTGAAACACCTAGTGTCTTCTATAGTTTTGTTAAGCAAATTCAGATGAATTGAACTGTACAGTGGTCAAAATTAGAAGTGACCATGTACTGAGTTTCAGTCTGAAAGCATGACAAAGCTGTGTGAAGACTATGGATATTTCCAAGAATTCTCTTCACCTAGAACACCTCAGCAAAATGGATTGCTGAAAGGAAAAATAGGACTTGATAGAGGCTGGTAGAACCTATTAAGTGATTCATCACTGCCAGAGTATTTCTGGCTGAAGCAGTTAACACTGCATGCCATGTGATAAATAGGGCTACCATCACTAAAAGTTTAAACAACCCCCTATGAAGTTGTGAAAGGCAGGAAACCAAACCTATCCTATTCAGGATTTGGTTGCAAATACTTCATACTAAACAATGGAAAGTCTTACTTAACTAAGTTTGCTGCCAAGTCCCAAGAGGGAGTGTTTTTGTTGGGTACATCAATAATAGTAAGGCTTATAGAGTCTACAACTTGACTACACAAGTTGTAGAGGAGTCTGTGCATGTAGTTTTTGATGATCACAACTAATTAACAATGAGTTGTCTAGCAATGTATGCAGCCCCACAGGTCTTACTAAGAAGATGGACAAGCTAGCCATAGAAGATGTACCTGCTGCAAGACAGCAAGTAGAAGAAGATGGTTATGTCCAGGGGGAGAACTACATGTACCAGGAGCTGAAGAAGTACAAGGAAATCAGTATGATGAAGATGCTGTAGAAGTACTAACCAGAAGCAAGGATGCCTCACCAACAGGCATCTAAGAGATGCATCCAGTAGAGCTGATAATTGGAGATCCAAGACAAGGTGTTCAGACAAGGAGCAGAAATCAGAATGCTGTAGTATATTCAAGTTTTCTGTCTCAAATAGAACCAAAGAAATTTGAAGAAGCTATACAAGATCCACAGTGGACTGAAGCAATGCAGGAAGAGCTTAATCAGTTCAAAAGGTGCAAAGTTTGGGACTTGGTTCCTAAACCTAAAGATCACAATGTGATAGGAACAAAGTGGATCTACAGGAATAAGTTAGATGAACAAGGAGTCATCATTAAGAATAAAGCAAGACTGGTTGCAAAAGGATATAGGCAAGAAGAGGTATTGATTTTGATCAAACCTTTGCTCCAGTAGCCAGACTGGAAGCCATAAGGATGTTCTTGGCCTATGCAACCTATCAGGGATTCAAGGTATACCAAATGGATGTCAAGTCAGCATTCCTAAATGATAATTTGAAAGAAGAAGTCTATGTGGAGCAGCCTTCAGGTTTTGTTGATCCCTTCCACATTATGTGTATAGACTTAGGAAAGCATTATATGGTTAAAACAAGCACCTAGAGCTGGTATGAAACCCTATCTAGTTTCCACATTGAGAACAAGTTCTCAAGGGGGAAAATAGATAAGACTCTATTCCTTAGGGAATCTAGAGGCAAAGTCATACTTGTCCAAATATATGTAGATGACATTATATTTGGGTCTACTGAAAGTAGCCTTTGCAAAAAGTTTGCAAAGCTTATGCAAAGTCAATTTGAGATGAGTAGTATGGGAGAACTGAAGTTTTTCTTGGGTCCAAGTTAAACAGACTGGAAGTGGTCTATCCATATGTCAGTCCAAGTTCACCCTAGAACTCATAAGGAAGTATGGTATGGATTCATCCAGTACCATGAAGACTCCTATGGGGTCAAGTATGTCTCTAAGCAAGGATGATGCAGGAAACCTGTAGATGAAACCTTGTATAGAGGGATAGTTGGCTCCCTACTATACTTGACTGCAAGTAGGCCTGACATTATGTATGCTACATGTGTTTGTGCCAGGTATCAAGCCTGCCCTAAAGAGTCTCACTTGACTACAGTCAAGAGAATCTTGAGATATCTAAAGGGCACTCCCTATCTAGGCCTCTAGTACCCTAGGAATGGAGATTTTGATCTAACAGGCTATTCAGATGCAGACTTTGCAGGATGCAAAGAAGATAGAAAGAGCACTACTGGATCCTGTCAATTCCTAGGTGGAAGACTCATTTCATGGAGTAGTAAGAAGCAAACCAGTGTGGCTATTTCCACAGCTGAGTCAGAATATGTAGCTGCAGGAAGTTGCTGTGCTCAACTTCTGTGGATTCAACATCATTAGAAGACTATGGATTTCAGGTAAGTAGAACTCCACTTTACTGTGATTCTACTAGTGCTATTTCAATAGCTAACAATCCTGTATCACATAGTAGAACTAAACATATTGAGATTAAATATCACTTTCTTAGAGAGCATGTAGAAAGAAATGATATTGCACTTGAATATGTTAAACTGATAATCAGATAGCTGATATGTTCACTAAGCCCTTAGAAGAAGCTAAGTTCAATAGGTTCAAAATTGAACTAGGTATGATAAACTTAGACTAAGTTTACAGAACTAAAAATTGGCTAAGTAAAAGGTGTCGACACATAGACAAGTCTATGTCGACACAGAATAGTAAGTGTCGACACTTCAGGAAAATGGTGTCGACACATCTAGGATGTGGTGTCGACACATGTCAATTGGTGTCGACACTTCAGAATGTTAGTGTCGACACATGTCGAGTTGGTGTCGACACATTCAATAAGGTGTCGACACTTAAGTTTTACTCAGAATTTTCTAAGTAAAGTCTCGACTACATGTCGAGTAGTGTGGTGTCGACACTTAACCAAGTGTCGACACTTAAAATCTGATGACTTAAACTTGTGTCGACACATCTGTGTCGAGACATTATAAGTCAGTGTCGACACTTATTGACAGTGTCGAAACATGTTTAGCTCCTATCCCGCCTGTTCATCTTCAAAATCAACAAGTATAAATAGGGTTCTGTCTTTGTTTGTCGACACGCTTTCAAAAGTTTCGAGACCAAAACTCTTGTGTCGACATTTCTCTTCTCTAAAGACTAATTCTCCAAACCCTAATGGCTCCCAAGCTGGAAGAGAACGTTAACGAAGGCTATGAGCTCGTGCGAGGTGCATTCGACGACGGTGATAAGAAATCAAATCGGTGATAACCCTAGTCACCGATTCAGGATTGGAGTTCTTGGTTTCAGAACCAACCAAATTTGGAAGAAGGAAGTTATAGAATTTCTTACTGGAGCGTCTGTAGATGACTCAGGCTACAGAATCAATCAAGGGTGCATGGCACCAAGGTCAAGATTTCACCCAAGTCTCTGAGAAAGGTACTTCAGCTACCTAAAGTTCAGGAAGAAGAGGAAGTAACAACATCTAAGACCAGGGAAGCACTTACCTGGTGTGGACTAGATCCTAAGCTAAAGATAGGATCAGTATTCAACAGAGAGGAATGAATACTCAAGGAAAGTTTCTGTCAGAATTGTGGGGAAAGTACTCCTCAGCAAGACTGGAGGGCATGACAGGGTGTCAGCCTCCATGTTCAGTGTTATGACTAGAATCATTTTCAATCTCAAAACAGACTGGTCCATGGTCGTGTTTGAGAAAGTAAAGGAAAGTCTGAAGAAGCCCAATCTGGGCAGGATACTTAGTCTCTACCTGGCTGGTACAATACCAGAGGTAATGAGCAATGCTGTTGGTGCTAAAATCAACCACATGAGAAGGATGGACATGAGGATCTTCTCCAGGTGGGAAAGGGTGCTGTCGAAGGAACTGACCACCCCTGAGAAACAAGTTTCTAAGAAGGATTCCCCTCCAAAGAAGAAGAGGAAATAGCTGTTGTGACTCAGGAGTCCTCCAGCAGCTCAGGTAGTGAAGAACATGTGGTTTTCACTCCTGATAATCATGAGGATGAGGCTGCAGAGAAGTCACCTGCTCCTCAAGAGCCAGCTGACATCCAGGGGGAGCCTCCAGCTGTAGAACAACCCTCTACACTGGAGAGTGAGCAAGCTACTCTCATTATCCAAGAGGTACTTTCTGACCTCAATACTTTAGATTTTTCTATAATAGATTCTGATTTGTCTGATATTCATCAGCAAACTCAGCAAGCAAACCAAGCACCAGATGTTGTTCTCCAAGACACATCTGTGTAGTTAATGTACCCAGTACATCTCCTGCTCAGTCACCCCCAGAATATACAATGGAAGATCTATTTCTGAATTTAGATCAAGAGGACTTTGACATGGACAAGACTGCTACTGATGAAGAGACGAATGCTGCTACTGAAGAGAAGGGTGCTGCTGTTGAGGGGAGAATCTGGAAGTTCAGGAAGAGCCTATAGGCTAGATACTGAAGAAGGCACTAGATGTGCAAGCTGACAAACCTCAAGCCCTAAGGATAGGGTAAATATAGCCAGTACCTCAGAGTCTGAGGATGATGAGACTGAACAAGCTAAAAAGAAGCAATTCTTTGTATTCAAAAGAAGGAGTCAGAGCTATAAGAAGACTCTACAAACTGTTGCTCAACACTCTCTAGTCCAACAAGCTCCATCCACTGATTACAGTGGATTAATGGTAGCAATGCAAGTTAAGCTGGATGAGCACAGGAGGGCCATAGAGACGTATATTTGATGAAAGCCAAAAGTCCCTACAATTTGATTAGCTCAAGATATCAAATCAATAGGTTTGAAATGAATTTGAATAAGAAGGAAATGACTGACTGCTTCCACAAGGGTGGTAATGCAGTGGTCTATTTGGCAACTCACCAGGAGAAAATCAAGTCTCAAGTAGATGATATAGCACTGAAGCAAGGCTATGTGCTGGAGAATCAATTAAGAATGAATGACAATTTAACTGCCTCCCACAATGCTATAGTGACAGAATTAAAGAATAAGTCTGCTGAACCATCTACTTCTACTGATGCTGCCAAGGCTGAATTTGATAAAGCTTTTCAAGAAGAACTTGCTGCTGTCAAGACTGCAATCAAGGATTCCCAGAAGGTCATTTCTGAACAGCTTACAAGCTTAGACCTTTCTTTAAGGATGGCATAAGGTTTGGACAGCCAAATCAGGTTCCAGAAAGATAATGTGAGAGATCATGTAGCACAAGAAGTCATAAAGGGGAGAGGGTGTTAGTCAAAGCCATCTCTGACCATGCCAAATGGATTTCTATTCCATCAGAGCTACACTGGGATATCCTCCCCTGTGTGATGATGACAATGTAGCTGAATCTGGTATTCAAAGTGCATATCTTGGAGGAGAGAAACAGGAAGTAGCTCAGGTGATCTATCCACCTCCAGATTTTGATATGGTTCATGCTGAAGTAAGCACAATGTATAACCCAACTGCTGGAAAGCCAACTGTTATTCTGGAAAAGGTTGTTCAACCTATTACAGCTGCTATGCAAGAGGCTATGGACAAAGAAGAAGAAACAAGGCTGTCAAAGAAGAAGTTCAGGGAACTGGCTGAGCAAAAACCAGATTTTGAACAGTGGAGCCCTACTTCTAGGAACATCATTCTCACAGCCTGGAAAGCAGCCAAGGACAATGCACATGAGAGGAACAAGTGGTTCTCAGAAGCTGAATGGAGGAAGCATGAGATCAGGCAGGAAGCCATTGTCCAGTATAGAAGGAAGGCTAAGTTAGGAAAGCTACCTCCTACAGCTGTGGAGCCTAGCAAGTACTTTCCTAAGCCCTATCATTATTTTGAGAGACAAAAAATCAAGGCTGAAGAACTAAAAGAAGGACTCCAAAGGCAAGAAGCCTGCTGATGCTGAGCCTGCTGCTGCTGCTGCTGTAAAAGCCAAAATACAAGCTGGGAAAGGCATAGTTATAAAAGAACCAGAGCAGAATTAGATTAAGATTAGACTGAAGAATGTTGTAATTTGTTACATCTAAATATATTTTTGTAAATCATTGACAATGTATTGAACACAATGTTTGGACAGTTTTTGATAAATATATTTCATGATTGATTCAGTAGAATGTGTCTAATTCTTGGTTGTTCTGTAATGCTGAATGAGTATACATGTGTGCTTTATTACATGTTTAAGTATACCCTGTTGATATATAATCTTCTTTACATCATTCTCTAATTTTTAATTATGAGTGATGTATATCATTGACTAAGGGTTATGACTTCTCCAAATAGGGGAGATTGTTGGGTACATTGGTCAAATGTACCTGATTTGAAGAAGCCTCACCTAACTCAATGATATACATCATAATGTATTTGATGTGTTTTGAGTTACTTGTGCAGGTTAGGTATTCACTAGACTGAAGCTAAAAGTTTCTAAGTCCATGTGTCGACACCCAGAGGGAAAGTGTCGACACTTGAGAAAGCTTGTGTCGACACCCAGACAAGCAGTGTCGACACTTGGAGTCATTGTGTCGACACCTGGGATGAAGAGTCGACACCAGACAGAAAGTGTCGACACTTGGAGCTGTGTCGACACTCAGTGAAGAAGTATGCAGAAAAGCGTGTCGACACTTAGCAGAAGTGTCGACACCTAGAAGAGCTAAGTCTACACCAGAAAGTGTCGACACTTGAAGATGTGTCGACACTCAGCAAAAGTCTGCAGAATCTAAGTACAAGTGTCGACACTCAACACAATGTGTCGACACTATGCTGAAGAGTCAGTATTTGAAGAAAGTGTCGACACTCAGCACAATGTGTCGACACACAACCGGAGAGTCAACACTTGAAGAAAGTGTCGACACTCAGCACAATGTGTCGACACTTAGTTGAAGACTCTACACTTGAAGAAAGTGTCGACACAAGGAGCTGTGTCGACACTTAGCAAAGAACAGAAAAGTTACAAAATATTCTAAGTACAAGTGTCGACACTAAAGGAATGTGTCGACACTCAGCTGAAGAAACAAAAGTGAAGACTTGTGTCGACACCAAGAAGCAGTGTCGACACTTGACAGTTTCAACACATGAAGATGTGTCGACACAAAGACATGTGTCGACACTTAGAAGAATACAGTTAAGAATGAAGAACAAGTACTTGTGTCGACACTCAATTTCAGTGTCGACACATGCAGAAGAATCTGTGTCGAGACATACAAGGAATTGTGTCGACACTTTGTAGACTTGTGTCGACACTTTGTAGACTTGTGTCGACACTTACACAACATGTGTCGACACTTAGTCTATAAGTGTCGACACTTAAGAACAGAAAGTCTCGACACTATCTGACAGTTAGAGAATTTCAAGAAGTGACTGGTTGACATGACAGCTGCCGATCCAGCCGGTCTACTGCAACTGTCAGAGAAATCAGAAGTCTGTTATGAACCGGATCAGCCGGTTACCATGAAGGAAGCCTATAAATAGGCACTCATTGTTTACAGAAAGAGTGTGATTGATTGTTGTTGGTTACAAGTAGTTGTGAAGAATACTTAAAGTGGTTGATCAGATTCTTCAAGAAATCAGAAAAGTCATATACAGAGGATCAACACAAGAAGATCTGTCAGTCCAACTGCAGATCTAAGAAGTTGGAGAGAGAGAGCTCCAATCAAGAATTCAGTCTTTGGAACTAAGGCTGAGAAGAAGGATTCAGAAACATCTGGATCTCAAGAAGCAGAGGTCAAGGAACAACTGCAGAAGATTCAGACTAATTCAGTTCTAACTCAAGAAGCTTTGAAGGAAGCTAAGTCAGTTTGGATCTAACTGAGTTCTTCCAAAACTCTTCAAGAAACTCTCAACTCCTCTCTTATTTTCTGAGTTGTAGAGTTAGCAATTGTATTTCTATTTTAACTTGTAGGATCCATTGGATCTGAGAGAATTGTAAGCCTATATTATAAAGGCTGAGGGTAGGGCTTGATTGCCTGAGTGTAGGAGTTGAAGAACTCTGAGTGTAGGCCTTAATTGGCTGAGTGTAGGCCTGGGTGGCTGAGTGTAGGCCTGGGTGGCTGAGTGTAGGCCTTTGTGGCTGAGTGTAAGGCTTTGGGCCTGAGGTGTAGGAACCTTGTTGGGTTCTGAGATAGTGGAGAAGTTTGGCCGAATCTAGTACACTGCTAGATAGGCGAAGGGGGAAAGTGGATGTACCCAAAGATTGGGGAACCACTATAAATTAGTGTGTCTGCTGTGCTGTGCTGTGGATTGACTGTTTGATTTCTGTAATTGCTGTTAGTTGTAGTAATCTGTGAAATAACTGTTGTGCTGCCAACAAAGTTTTAAAAAGGTTTAGGTCACCTATTCACCCCCCTCTAGGTGTTTAGGTACCATATCTTTCAAGACCGCCGCAACAAGACACGACAGCTAGTCCGCCAAGGTTGCACCACCAAGGTCGGATACCAAGCCGATCCGCCTTATTGTCAAGGCCCAGCCAGACTTGATCTCCATACAGGCGAACTCTGCGAGATCTGCCCCAGTCCGCCCACCTGCGGACATAGCTCCAGTCTGCACGCGCCTGCAGACACCACTCCAGTCCGCATACCTCGAGTTCACAGCCAAAGCAGACAAGGTTATCTGCTGCCAAACTCGGCGAACAGAAATATCAGTCCGCACAGACCGCGTGACCTCCCAGACTGAGTCATCCTGCACAACCCGGCGAACTCCGGCTCCAGTACGCTCTAACCGGTGAACTCCGCGGTTACCACCAACCGCGCCACCAGAGCTAGACCAACACACATGCCATGTCGATCTCCCGAGCTCTGGTCCAGTTGGCAACCCGGACTCCGCGAACTTCAACCAAGTCCGCAGCTCGCCAGTCTTGGCGAGCTCCGCGGCAAGCAATCCTATCCGCCCTGTTACTTTCTGGGAACCAACTGCCGGCTAAACATAACCCGACCTGGCAAGCCGCCTCCTTTGTTCGCACAGACCGCGCGAACAAATCGCCCAGGCTGCCAGAGCAAAGGACGAATGCAACACTATTGCCGATCTAGCTAACCGCCAGTCTTGTCTGCATAGGCCACGCGGACAGGTCGCTCAGTCTACCACTTTCACTTCATGATTTTCAACAGAAAAGGCAGAAGTACTGTCGTGAAATAGAAAATGATAAATGATTATAAGGGTCAAGTCACATGCTACATAAGAATAAATTAGATGTGTTGAATGAGACTGATATGTTAAAAGTCCATCAGATCCAAACTCTACGTTGATGATACGCTAAAAATCCATTGGATCTAAACATAAGAGTAAATTAAATTCTGGAATTATTATTATACCCCAGGAAGCTATTCTTACCCGAAGACTCCGTTTGACAATTTATTTAAGAAAAATCACGACATGCCAAAAGAACTCATAGAGCGGGAGGGAAGGCCGAGGAAGAAGTACTCCAATGAGCAGTGCACTGGAATAATACAGGGGTAAGGAAGCAAGCTTGCTAACAATACTTGTGGTCAGCTTGAGGAGTAATTTTTGGGTGGGCGTGGTTCACGGTGAGCGCGAGATCAGCGCCGTGCACTCGCACATCAAAAATCGTGTGTGTGATTTGATGTGAGAGTGCACGGTAAGGATCTCGCTGCTCACCGTGAGCCACGCTCACCCTAAAATCGCCCCAGCTTGAGAGGGAAGATTACTTTTCCACCTCGCATTCCAGCTGACGAGGGCCGGCTACGCCGTTTGGCCCGCGGTGCCGGCGGACTACATGTGAGCGATATTTCAACAATGAAGCATACAAAGCAAGATATGAAATCCATGGAACAACAATGTAAGGTGAACACTGTGCTGACCCTTAGAAATCCAAAAGTTGCGGGGCGGGGAGGAGGCGACAGCAGGTGTTTTGTCCAGGCCCTTCCCCCGAAGGCCCGGATGGCGACGATCAGCAGGAGGAGGCGGCCCAGAAGGCTATCCTCTCCCCTTCCCGCCAGGGTGAGATGACGATGAATGCGTCGCATTCCCAACAGCCCCTGGGAGGGTAGAGTGCCCGAGCGAGGAGGCGTCGGCGTTGGGAGGCCCTCGACGAGGTTACCAGCAGACCGATCATAGGTCAGCCGACCGGAACCAAGGTGAAGTTGCATCGTGTGAGGATGTGAGTGTTGGAAATTTCCCGTTAGGTGGACTCGATTCATCAAGATGACCCGTTAAAGTCATACGCGAATATTTGGTCTATTTTGATGCAGGCTACGTCTCCTGACGAACCACAACGGACAAACGACACTGAATCGTTCTCTCACGTTCCAATTCTATGTTCGCACAATTAAATGGTTTAGTTCTTAATTGAGGTCTTTTAACACACGGGATTAATTTCGCACGCGTAATCCTTTTTAACCAAACAATATCACAACATTTACAACGCCTAAAATTATGACTTCTAACCGCTCCAATATTTGTCGTGCATAACACAATGTCACAACCACAATCCGAGAAGAACTTGACTAAAAAG
Source organism: Platanthera guangdongensis (assembly GCA_039583875.1). Lineage (NCBI taxonomy): Eukaryota > Viridiplantae > Streptophyta > Magnoliopsida > Asparagales > Orchidaceae > Platanthera > Platanthera guangdongensis. The sequence continues at coordinate 93,409 of JBBWWR010000243.1, read as the reverse complement.
TACAATCCAAAATTAGTCTTGTTTGCTCCCAAAAATCCGAATATAACATTAAGGTTCGTCAATCCTTTAGAGATCTAATAAGGGCTATTTGCCAATATTTGGATCAAGGATCCACCCGATCTGGATTCGATTAATGAAATTGAAGAACATAAACGACAAAAACAGATTTTTAAAATGATAGATTCAAAAGCCGCGGATAAAAGTCGACGTCTCGCAACCTCCAACTAATTAATAATGGAATCACACAAGAGTAGATATTTTTCGTTACCCAATACCAAGCAAATAGACCTTCAAAATCATCCACAAGGATGAGTGGAGGAATCACACGACGAAGGTGGAAAGATCCACTTCCACGAAATTTCACGGAGCCGCATCGGAAGGAGAAGACACACGCCGCTTTCTTCGAAGTCACCGGAGGAGATCCACGGAAGATGATATGTGAAAGTTCCTTAGGTTTCTTCAAGTGGGAAGGGATGGGATTAGAGAGAAGGGGTCAGCCACAAGGGCTTAGAGGAGGGGAGAGGGAAGCCGAATAGAGGGGGGGAGGAGATAGGGTGGCCGGCGGCCAAAGAGGGGAGGAGGAGAGTTGGAGGCTAAGGATTGAGGGGTGGCCGAAATTTTGAGAGGAGGGGAAGAGGAGGGAATTCTCAAGTGGGGAAAATTAGGGTTAACTCAATTTCATTCTTCACTATTCTTTTCATTACCCATGCAAGTATATATATATGATACACCACTCAATCTTCACCATACAACAATAATCTAAAACTTAGATGGTTATAGGTAACCCATCTCCAACATAAAAATTGAAATAACAATGGAAATAACAATAATATGAAATAAAATGCTAAAAGAGAAAAAAGCTTAAAAATAAAATAAAAATGCTTAAAAATATATAATTATAAATATATAATTTATAACCATATATTTTTATGTGACGGTAACGGAGGACGACATGCATAACATGTAGCGGAGATTTGGCGCGGCGTTGGCGATGGATGTCGCGGTAGAATATCATCTTCAAGCTTGCGGCAACGATCGTCCCAATCAACAAACTCTCTGTGGCGGAGATCAGCGGCCTCATCATCAACGTCATCATGAACAAGTGGCAGGACTTCGCCGCCAACAATCAACCGGTCACGAGCATTACGAGCACATGACCGGACCTCTTTGCCATCAATCCTCCCCCCCACTCAAAATCACTCATCACCGATGAGTGGCCTGGGAGAGAGTGGTGGAATAAAGCAGCCTCCAAATATAGTACGACGAGCTCCCAAGTAATAGCCGAGAGTAACCTGTGAAGCATTACCAAAACAACCGAGATTTCCAAAAAAACTAGACATAAATGTGTCAGAAAGAAAAATGACGTCTGTCTTATCAACCAGTGCAAGTACCATGAAATCCCAGTGGAAGATAGATACGGCAATAACTTCACTCCACAACCCATGAGAACATTTAGTGGGAGGAAGAAACGATAGAGAAAACCACTCTGGAGGAGGAGAAACATACGACATAAGATCCGGGACGTTGAAATTGGGTGAAACACCCCAATCATTCATAAAATCCAAAAAAATCGTAATGTCTCGATTTTCAATATAAATCAGGTACGGGTCAGCTTTCCGAAATGTTATGTTCAAGATGATGTCGGTCAGCAACCGGTCGGGAGGTGAACGCACTAAAATTGCACCGTCAACTTGTAAGTTGGGTACACTCAGGAGTAAGTTGACATGCAAATGACATGACTCATATTGGATAGCTATGGCCACAAGAGTGGGTGCATAGATATCGGGGCATGGTTGAAAATAAGACGGTGCTAATTGGTTTAATTGATTTAATTTATATTTAACGTTTAGCGGACGCAAACCAAGAGGCACACCTGTCACGAAATCAGAAGTGGACACAATAGACGACCTCATCGTAGACGTATAATCAGAGAATTGATTAATCACAGGAAATTTGGAAGATACAAAACTACAAAATGTTGTGACAAGGCCAAACACGAATTCTAACAACTCACTAATATATATCTTACGAGATATATCCAATGGAGGGGCTACTAACGGAGGCAGTACCAAATGTCTCGGGCTAGTTATAACAGATCCGTGTCCAACAAAGTCATCTAGTTGAGTCACATGATCCGGAAAGAGGAACGAAAAAGTCAGATCCGGAGGAAGATCAAAATCATATTGACTACCACACAATGGAGTTATCATCAAAGAAAATTCTTCCGGATTAATACTACTCAAAACTTCCAAGAATATTCTTCCCTCGCTAGGTAATTCTTCCAACGCACTAGTTTTGTCACCTAACTCACGATGATCGGGAAACTCCTCAACTAATATGGGTGACAGACCCGAGATATGATCGAGGATGGGTCAGTTAATCATATGGGGTGGCACTTCAGAGGAAAGCTCCTCTTCCATGTCACTGGGGTAACTGAATTCCTCAACATCGCTAAGCTCGTCAAAGATGCCAACATCGCCTTCAACGGTGGGCTCAGTCAAAAGCACTGGCTCAGAATCAACAAAAGAGTCAATGACTGGAAAATAACACTCGGGGGAGGACCCTAATAAGACAGAGGTCGAAGGCTGAACTAGGCACTCGATAGTATAGGGATCTAACTTACCCCCATCATCATGTGAAATTATCGTGGGATAACCCACACTGCTCGGAACACTCCCACCCCGCGGGCTCATGACACTCATAGCAGTAACAACCATGGAATCTCGGACAATGGATCTAACAGGCTCCTTTTTCCTAACGGTGGATGGAGGTACACAACGTGTAGACATACTAGTCTGGGGAAAGCTTCTAACTTGAGGGCTAAGATCACTCCTATCATCAGATACGGGTCTAGTGCCCTGGCGTGATGTAGACACTTCATCGAACATCCATGCGGGAGCGTACTGATCGGTGAGGAGACTTTTCATGACCGACCAACCTATAGGAGACCCAATACGTCTTTCCTCGTTGAACCAGAAAGTCTGTGCTCGACCCACTAACTGCTTGCTCGCCACTGGGACCTTGTGGAGGTCCCACAGACAAAGACACTCGAAATAACGTTCTATCCCAACAACCCAATTAAGGAAGATCTGAGGACCTCCCAACCCATCGTAGGTGGGTGCATCGCTCCTAGACGACCTAGATATGTTAACCTCTCGCTCAGGGCGACGGTCCTGATGATGGTAGGGTTGCCTAGGGGATGGTGGTATCGCTTGGTTACCGTTAGTTGCCTAAGCAAGTCCCTAATTTCTCCCATTATAGGTGAATGAACATGTTTCCTAACATTCGACATGAATCTAGAAGATTTGAATCGGGAAACGTTAACATCATGAACCATTTTAGTGGTGACGGGACAGAAAATTTTCTACTCGAATCTGGTGCACATGCAATGAAATAATGACTCTGATCCTATAAAATTGTAATTGATGAAATTGTTCCCGCTAACCCACTAAGTCAATGAATATATTTTTTTGTATTTTCTTGATGAAAATAAATAGGAGTTTATTAAATAAATTTGTTTGATTTTTTTTGCAGAAAAATAAAGATTTTAAGGCGCTATTGGCAGACCAGAAAATTTTTTATATATAATTTTGACAAAAACGACGTGCAATAAAAGTGCGTGTTAACGAACCAAGCAAGACGGGGAGAGTGCCAATTAGGAAATTGATGTAAACCTCCCTCTGATACCAAATTGATGCAGGCTACGTCTCCTGACGAACCGTAACGGACAAACGACACTGAATCGTTCTCTCACGTTCCAATTCTACGTTCGCACAATCAAATGGTTTTGTTCTTAATTGAGGTCTTTTAACACACGTGATTAATTTCGCACGCGTAATCCTTGTTAACCAAATAATACTACAACATTCACAACACCTAAAATTATAACTTCTAACCGCTCCAATATTTGTCCTGCATAACGCAATGCCACAACCACAATTCGAGAAGAACTTGACTAAAAAGTACGATCCAAAATTAGTCTTGTTCGCTCCCAAAAATCCGAATATAGCATTAAGGTTCGCCAATCCTTTAGAGATCTAATAAGAGTTATTTGCCGATATTTAGATCAAGCAAAAATGATCCACCCGATCCGAATTCGATTAATGAAATTGAAGAACATAAACGACAAAATCAGATTTTTAAAATGACGGATTCAAAAGCCGCGGATAAAAGTCGACGTCTCGCAACCTCCAACTAATTAATAAAAGAATCACACAAGAGTAGATATTCTTCGTTACCCAATCCCAAGCAAATAGACCTTCAAAATCGTCCCCAAGGATGAGTGGAGGAATTCTTAAAGGTGGAAAGATCCACTTCCACGAAATTCCACGGAGCCGCACCGGAAGGAGAAGACACACGCCGCTTTCTTCGGAGTCACCGGAGGAGATCCACGGAAGATGATACGTGAAAGTTCCTTAGGTTTCTTCAAGAGGGAAGGGAGGTGATTTGAGAGAATATGTCGGCCATAAGGGCTAGAGGAGGAGGGGAGAGGGAAGTCGAATAGAGGGGGGAGGAGATAGGGTGGTCGACGGCCAAAGAGGGGAGGAGGAGAGTTGGCGGCTAGGGATTGAGGGGTGGCCGAAATTTTGAGAGGGGAAGAGGAGGGAATTCTCAAGAGGGGAAAATTATGGTTAACTCAATTTCATTCTTCACTATTGTTTTCATTACCCATGCAAGCATATATATATATATAGGATACACCACTCAATCTCCACCATACAACAATAATCTAAAACTTAGATGGTTATAGGTAACCCATCTCCAACATAAAAATTGAAATAACAATGGAAATAACAATAACATGAAATAAAATGCTAAAAAAGAAAAAGCTTAAAAATAAAATAAAAATGCTTAAAAATATATAATTATAAATTTATAATTTATAACCATATATTTTTATGTGACGGTAACGGAGGACGACATGCATAACATGTAGCGGAGATTTGACGCGACGTTGGCGATTGGTGTCGCGGTAGAATATCATCTTCAAGCTTGCGGCAACGATCGTCCCAATCAACAAACTCTCTGTGGCGGAGATCACCGGCCTCATCAACAACATGAACAAGTGGCGGGACTTCGCCGCCAACAATCAACCGGTCACGAGCATTACGAGCACATGTCCGGACCTCTTCGCCATCATATTTGGACTCCTGCGAGCATGCGTTAATTCAGTCGCGCGAACGATCAAAGCCTGTGATAGGTGGGCCAGATTGTCTCGTCATTCAGTCGCAAGTTCGGTCTCACCCTTGACACAGATATGATATGAATTTAATTAGTTTTGAGATATTGATTATCAATTAATTTTGGAGATTAATGGAGTTTATTGAATCCATTAATTTTGTTAACTCCAAAATGAGAGGGCTTGCCCTATTAAAGCCTATTATATAAAACCCCAAAATTTTTCTAAGCTTCCACGGTGAACTAAGGGGTGAAAAACCCGATTCATTCTCTTCTCCATAAGGAAACCGCCGGCTGCACTCCTCCATCTTCATCGCTGAAAAACTGCCGGCCCTTGGTGTTTTCTTTCAGATCCAGGAGGAGCTTCTTCCCCAGCGGCCGGCGTCAATCGTCTGCTGCACGAGCCTTTGACATCAGCGACCTTGAAGAAGGTCGGCCCTTGATCCTCCGCTTGGTGCTCTGGAAGGATGGTTTCGCTGGACAGTTCGTCGGCATTGTTGCTGATCTTCAATTCGGACTTTTAGAGAGCAGATCACCGGGGTTGGCCTGATTGAGATATCCACCATCGCTTCTGCCAAAATGAAAAGGAAGAGTTCTGCTTTGGAGGACACTGTACTGGAGAATCTTTTCTTCTTCACAGCATCGTGCAAAGCACAATCTGAGAAGGTTTCTTCCATTTTCAGATTTGCAAAGGTGTTTGTCAACTCAGGTTTATTTTTGGATTCGTGTTATTAATAATGTCAGGATTCAGATCTCATAATTTAGAGAATTTAATTATTTCATTCTCCAACATCTATATGCATACTTAAGAGATCTGCTGCTACATATCAAACTGACTTGATACTTGAGTGCACTATAAACTTGTATATATTTGTTTGTGCTAATCCATCTTTCTTTGTAGAGATTACACATTTAGAAAATCTTGTATTTTAAAGGAGCCCGTTAAAGCTGTAGTTTTCATTAAGAGAAACACATCAAAACTTTTTAGATTTTCCGCAATCATGAAAAATGAGCAAGAATTCAAGGACGGTATAAATTAATTTCCGCACTTCATTTACTGTTCATTCTAGCTCGCACTTTATTGTTTGTGTTCTAAATTTAGAAAAAATAAATTTAGTATAAGCACAAATTTTGAGACTAGCAGTGTTTGGTTAAGACGATCCTATTGGTTTATGCGTTGCTGCATTCATCAGAACATTTTGGGAATATTGATTCGCCGTAGCGACCCATAATCTCGGTAGCAGAGGAGGGCATCTCGGCAGCAGAGAGGGCATCTCGGCAGCAGGGGCGACATCAACAATATTGGTTGGGGTGACCAACACCTCACTGGGTTGTGTTACCTCGACTTGCACCAGAGGTGTATCTGCAGGAGTATTCGTTCGGTCTTCAGGCCGAGCAGAGTCATCTCCTAAAGGACCAAAGTCCTCGCCCAATCCCATCTTATTCAACAGATCCCTAGTCATATCCGGAGCAGGAGTAGAGTCTACGGGGTCTGCGAGCTCTGTGTTTGGTGCAGCTGGCTCCTTTTCTTGAAGGGTGACAGCGGGCTCCTTTTCAGAGGGAGGTTCTTTCCTCGGCTTCTTCTTCTTCCTTCGGCGATCATCTTCCTCGTTGTAACCTTCCCGTTCGTGCTTATTGGTAGCCTTAGGCCGAGTACCTAGAATGGCCCCCAGGGCGTCAAACCTCTCAGCGACTTCTTCAGTGGTGTAGGCCATCTTACAGTTGTCAGAAAGCGGCGCCCGAGGGTCATCCCTGTTAGGATATTTATTTTATATGTCCGCCATGTCAGGACTGACTCAGAATGATCCTATGAGTTTCGTGTCACTAGAGTGTAACGACTCTACACTGGAGATACTATATAAGGTCATTCCACATCGATGAGCCTTAGTGGACTATCTTGAGCAGTGCCATTACATTCTCAAGATACGTTTCTTAGGGTTTCGCTCTGCTCCTGTCCGCTCCTGTTTTTCGCGAATTTTGCCGCTGGCGATTTTTGGTCGTCGTTCTCCATCGCGTGTGAAGGAATCGACCAGGGTTACAATTTCGTCGTTCTCGCAGGACAAGGAATCACTTCTCCCATCGATCTTTGGTGATTTTGCCGCTCCGGATTTTTTTTGGCGTGCAACCTATTGCAGATTGCAGATCTATGGATCGATAAGAAGGAACGAAAGGTTTCCTCCGTCAGAGTTTGTGATTCCGCCAGCGCTCCAATCACTGGAGGAATATTGTCGGTCAGTTGTTTGCTTCCATTGCAGATCCAGATCTGGCTCCTGCTCGCAAGAAACTCACAGATCTAAAAAAGCAAAGATCTCTCGAAGACAAGCTCGCGGTTTTGATCTCGATGTCCAGATTTGCTGCTCGCTGGTGTGTTATTCCATCTAGCTTGGCACAGTAGATCTGGCAAGGAGGTTATAATTACGATATGCTCGTCTGCTTCTTCGCCAGATCTGGGCCAGATCTGTCCGCTTGGAGATGTTTCCATTTAGTGAGAGGATTCACTGATCAGAGAGGTGACTATGTATCTCTTGTCTTTGCCGATCAGATTAAAGGAGTTTGTTTCTTGTTGTTTGGCGTTTGAAACCAGATCTATATCTTGGAAAGATCTTACTCCAGACTTTTTGACGGTTTGTTGTGGGGCATAGTGATCTTGATCGCGGTTGTCACTGCAAGAGTTTTCTGTGCCTTTTGGAGGAATTTTATTTGTCTATGTGTTGTTTGGTGAAGGAACACATTCACTTGGATTGAATCCGAAGTGTTGGACTCGTCTTCACACGGCTCAGGTGACCCCGTTCTAGCATTTTTAATTTCTGTTTGAATCTAGAAATATGTAGAAGAAAAGCGCGTTCGACATCGTAAAGCTGCAATTGTTCGACGCATCTGATTTCCTTAGTTGGAAGATACAAGTCCAACTAGGATTGAAGGAATGCGAGATCTTATATACTATTCAGAGCAATTTCGCTTCTACCGTCGAGTACGTGGACGAGTACCAATGGAACAAGGATGAGAATTTCTGCAGGGATTACCTGTTGAATTCCCTGAATCCCCGTCTCGCGTTGACCTACCAGGCTTACAAAACTGCAAAAGAGATATGAGATCAACTGAAGGTGCACTTCTAGAAGGAGGAAGGACTGTCAAAGTCGCTCATCGGAGAGATGTTCTTCAACTTCAGATTCAAAGCGAACGTGCCTTTCACTTCTCAACTCTTAGAGCTGGTCAAACTACGTCAGAAGCTGGATGATGATCATTCGAAGATGGACGACATCCTCTTTGTGTACATGATTCTGAGTAAGTTGCCTTCTGAGTGACTCTTTTTCAAGACCGAGATGCACAAACTGAAAGAAAAGATCAGTTTGGATGAACTCAAAAGGTTCATCCATATTGAGGACCAAAACATCACTGAGAAAAGCTTGGAGCAGGTTGCCCATCCCTCACAGGCTATCAACTTCGTGTCACGTCCTAGTAAGCCTTCTCGGAAGCCCCTAACACCTAAGGGTGATACCCCCGCACCGTTGGCGGTCAAAAAGCCTTCTCTCAAAAGGAAGAAAGGCAAGTGCCACAACTGCGGCAAATGTGGTCACTGGGCCGCTGAATGCCGGGGTCCGAAGAAACAAAAGGAGGAAGCCCCATAAAATGTGGCGTAACATGGTGGTCGACAACTCTGATCTCAAGTCCTTCGTGGCTATGATTGGGAGTAGTTGCCATAGTGCGTCGTCTGAGTGGTGGCTGGACAGTGGTGCTACCTGTCATGTCACAATTGACAGGGGTCTTCTTTCAAAGGTCACAGCGGTCAAGGATAGAGTTGAAAACTGCAATGGAGTAGAGACACATGTTACTCATGCTGTGACTGCAGAGCTAGTCCTCTCTTCAGGTAAAATTTTAATTTTACAACATGTTAAAGTAGTTCCTAACTTAACTAAGAATTTGATTTCTATGAGTTTGCTTGATAAAACAGAAATGCCTTTCACAACCATGAACGATAGAATGACGTTAACTGTTAATTCTCACTACTTTGATTGCGCGTACCTGATCAATGGTATGTATAGACTTAGCCTAGATAACGAGTGCATAAACCAAGTGAGTTCAACTCTGATTGATCCGAAGCTATTACATAATAGACTTGGTCATATTCACTATAAGAAAATGCGATATCTAGCTAGAAGTCAAAACATCTCATTAGATCTGTCTATTCAATTTGATAGGTGTGAGGTTTGTGCTCAGAATAAGATCACTAGAAACCCTTACAAGACAGTTTCTAGGAGTACACAACTTCTGGAGTTGATACATTCCGACCTCTGTGATGTTCGTAGTCATGACACTAGAGGGGAAAGGAAATATCTAATTACTTTCATCGATGATTTTTCGAGATATTGTCATGTTTAACTATTGAAATCGAAAGATGAGATATTTGAGACCTTTAAGATGTTCAAATCTCGGGTAGAAAATCAATTAAATCTAAAGATTAAGAGACTTAAAAGTGATCGAGGAGGAGAATATACCGCAACTGGATTTAAGGACTTTTGTGCCTCTGAGGGTATAATCCTAGAAACCACAGCTCCTTACTCACCCCAGTCGAATGGTATTGCTGAGCGTAAGAATAGAACTTTAACAGAAATGTTGAATTCTATGCTCCTCACAGCTGGCTTGTCTAATTCATATGGGGGGGGGGAGGAAGCAGTCCTAACTACAAATCACATTCTAGATAGAGTACCTCACTCAAAGCTCAACTCTACTCCGTATGAGTTATGACATGACCATCCTTGTAGATATGATACTCTAAAGACTTGTTGTTATATTGCTTATGTAAAATACAAGACCTTAAGAGAGCTAAGGTGGGACCTAGAACAACAACATGTATTTATTTAGGTAATGCAGAAGATTGTGCAACTGACAGGTTTCTAGATCTATCCACTAATATAGTGATAGAGTCTAGAGATGTTATTTAATTTGAACACAAATTTATCAAAGATCATGACTTGACCGTCTCCGGGTCTACTGACATGATTTCAAAATCTACTATAGAACCTGAAGCTGTCCCCTCTGGCACTGCTCCCCAACCTCTAGAGGTGGAACCTATTCCTCTTAGAGTATCTACAAGAGATAGAATCTCTAAGGATTTTGGTGAGAATTTCGTCACCTACCATTTAGAGGATGATCCATTTTCCTATCAGGAAACAATGAGATCCAGAGATGCGTTAATATGGGCAGAAGTCATCAATGATGAGATGAACTCACTACTACATAACAACACTTGACATCTAGTTGACCTGCCGAAAGCAGCTAAAGTTCTAGGATGCAAGTGGGTACTGAAGAAGAAATTGCACAGTGATGAGTCTATTGCCAGTATAAAGCACGTCTAGTAGCTAAGGATTATAAACAATAAGGGAGAATTGACTATTTTGACGTCTATTCACCTGTTTGTCACCTATCCACTATTAGGATTTTCTTGTCATAGCTTATATTGAGAACTTTATAGTTCATCAGATGGATGTAAAGACAGCATTCTTAAATAGAGAGCTTGATGAAGAGATCTACATGGCACAACCTGAAGGTTATGTACATAAAAATTTAAGAGATAAAGTGTGCAAGCTCGATAAATCAATCTATGGGTTTAAACAAGCACCTAAGATGTGGCGCATTAAATTTGACCAAGTGTTAAAGAGCGTTGAATTTCAGTCCAGTCTCTCAGACATGTGCCTCTATTACCGCTCGATGTCAAATCAAACAGTCATCATATGCTTATATGTGGATGACATGTTGATTTTGTGTCATACCTTGCCGCAGTGAGAGATACTAAATTCGCTCTCGCGAAAGCTTTTGACATGAAGGACCTTGGTCCTGTAGATATCCTATTAGGTATGAAAGTTAGAGTAGACAATTGATATGTCACTCTAAGTCAAGCTCATTACATTGAGCAAATTCTCACTACCTGGGGTTATAAAGACTGTAGGCTTGTTGAAACACCAATTGATCCAAATGTAAAGTTGAGTCCGAATGAAGGGACCAACGTTGATCAAGTAAAGTACTCAAAAATCATTGGAAGTCTCATATATGCCACAAGTTGTATTAGATCAGACATTGCCTTCTCGGTAAGCATGCTGAGTCGCTTTACCAGTAGTCCAGGCAAAGAGCATTAAGATGCCTTAGATCGGCTGATGAGGTACCTGAAAGGTACTAAAGATCACGCTCTGTGCTACACTGGTTACCCTCCTATGTTAGAAGGATACTCTGATGCCTCCTGGTGTTTAGAAGTTGGGAACAGCAAGTCCACCAGTGGATTTATTTCACTTTGGGTGGCGCTGCAGTCACTTGGAAATCCAAAAGATAGACTTGTATAGCTTTGTCGTCTATGGAAGCCGAGTTGTTTGTCTTAGCTTTAGCTTGTGAAGAGACAGATTGGATCAGAAATTTGATTCTAGACATTCCCTTGTCTAGACTTCAATTCAACTCTTTGAGCTTGTACAGTGATAATGAAACAGCAGTCCAAGTCATGAGCAATGTCCTTTTTAATACTAAGAGGCGACATGTATGACTATGACACGCTCTATTGAATTATCTGAAAGAACAAAGCATTATCACTTTGATTGATGTGCGATCGAAGGATAATCTGGCTGATCCACTGACGAAAAGAATGCCTAAAGACCGATTAATCAAAATAGTGGGGGAAATGAGACTCAAGGTGATTTAAGTTCAACCTTAGTTCAAGGTTAGACGATTCAGTTCTTTCTTAGTACAAATGTTTTGATTTTTTCACTTTCCTTTGTCAAAACAAGTGTGTTGTGCTCCGCTGATGTTCCGGGTTGCTAAGTACAAATCTGGTGAGTTGTTTCATTCCACATTTGATGTTAACAACTTCATCTGATTTCGTCTTTCTTAATTAGGAGGAGAATGTTATTCCACATTTGATAACACAATCTGATTTGGTTTGACTCTTCTTTTGTTTATTGGTTCCATTCCACATTTGATGAGTTCCAATTAACTTTAGAAAAACAGTAACCGTGACATTCCACATAGGAACACAAATACAGCTGCGGTGTCCAGAAGTCCATAACATTATTTTTTTGAAAATAGATAATGGATTTTGAGGTAGAACCTAAATACTCTACAAATGCTTTCTCTTACTGTACTATGTTCATATAAGTAGTACTAGATACTTGTACATTTTCTAAGGTTGAATTCATTCTGAATGAACTTCTCTGTTGGAAATTACAGGAGATGCTGCTGATGGAGGAGCACTTGCAGGTTGGGATCCAGAGGAGGATGACCTATGGGACGCTCTTCTAGAGTGTTTGTTTGTTTTTTTTGTCTTCGGCTTAGAGCACTGCTTAGTTCTCTTTCCTTTTCATCTATTGTTTGGACTATTTTTTGTTGCTCTTCAGTTGATCATGAGACACTAGATATGCTAGTACCTGATTCTCTGATTGTAATTTTGACTATGATGTGTTGCTGCAAAGTTTATGTTTTATTATTATGCGTGCATACTAAATTCTGTTTCTTTAAGTCCAATTTATTCTGACAGATGCTGTGGACACGGTTGTGTATTGAGTCGAATTTTGGTTGAACATTACACACACCGTGTAACATCCCTCAAACAACTAGACCCCTAGGAGTGGTTTTGTCATGATTAGGTCATGACAAAACCATAAGAAGCTCAAAGGATCAAGTGAAAAAGGGCCAAGGTGAAAATCACCTTGGTCTGCCTATAGCAGCACAATCTCACCACCAAACTTAGGGTTTGACCCTATGGCTTTAACTTGACTTCATGACCCCACCACAACACCTCTAACCCCTTGGGTGGTCCATAGGGTCGCTAAGGAGCCATTGGGGGCAATCAAAGAGGTTAGGTTGACCTAAGTCCACCCTAACCCTAAATGGGTCAAACCGGTCTACTTAGGGACAATTGACCTCCCCCTAGCTAAGTGGACCCCACATATGCCTTCCTAACCCTAAAGTGAGGTCAATGAGTCACCAAGGACCCATTGTGGTCAACCCAAGAGTCTAGGTTGACCAAAGTAAACCCTAATCCTAATTTGGTCAAAGTACCCTTCCTAAGGGCAGGTGACCTCCAAAGTGCCAATTCAACCATACCCAAGTCTTCCTAGACCTTAAGGGAGGCCAATGGGTCACCAAGGACCCATTGGGGTCGACTCAAATGGTCATGTTGACCAAGGTCAACTCTACTTTAGTGTTATTTGAAATTAGCCAAAATGGGCTAACCCAAGCTCAAACTCATTTCCCTACTTGGGCTAACCTCATTTTTATTATTAATATGAGTTAGTGGGATGTCAATAGGCTGGAGAGATCAAATTTAGCCTTGATGGGCAGGAGAGAGAAAGCTCCATTTTCCCCTTTAATGGAGGAGAGAGGAATGGGGGAATAAAGGCCATCCATGGCATAGGGAGGCCAAGGGCCACCCTTTATTGCTGGATTCAAATCCTCTAGTGAAGAGGAGGAGTTTCCAGCCGTTTCCCGGCCAGATTGAGTCGTTTTCTTTTGCTTTCTTCCTAATATGAGCTAGAGCTTGTCCTTAGCACCTGCAATAAAACAAAAACAAACACACCGCAAACACAAAATGATTTATAGTGGTTCCCTAATTGGGTACATCCACTTTCCCTCCAACCTATTCAACTGATTTGTTGGATTAGACACAAACTCAATCAATATACTCCTCAGAGCTTACACCTCAGGCCCCCAGCCTTACACACAGAATCTTTTCAGAATCCAAACTCAGAACCACAAGGGTTCCTACCTCAGAGCCCTGCAGAGCTCCTACAGCTTAGTGATCCACTGATCACCTACCTCAGCCTTATTTATAAGGCCTACAGCTCAGACTCTTCAACCCTACAACTTCAGGCACACATCCCTACTCTCAGAGTGCTGCAACACTCCTACAACTCAGTACCTATCCATATACCTACCTCAGTGCCCTTCCTGCCACCTACAGCTCAGTCTCCTCCAAGGCCTACAACTCAGTGACACACTTGTCACCTACAGCTCAGTGACTCACCAGTCACCTACCTCAGCCTTTTTTCTAAGGCCTACTACTCAGGCTGTGAGGACAGCCCTACTCTCAGATCCACACTTGGATCCTACCTCAGTACCCCAACAGGGCACCTACCTCAGTGACTAATTAGTCACCTACAACTCAGGCCAAATGACCCTACAGCTCAAATTCAGATATACTGAATCCTACAGGAGTTTATACAAAAAGTTAAGTAAAATAAAACAACTGACTCAGAGATAAATCTCTGAGTCTACTTTGCTGGACTGAGCAGATATCAGTCTAGCCCACTTATTGTAGAATGAATGAGTCTTCTTCTACAACTAACTTCTTCTTTGCTGCACAGGTGAGCAGCGATCAGCTGTTGAAGGCTAACTGCCCCTTCACACAGCTAACTTCTTGCTGAATGGATGAATAAGATGCCTTGTTCTGGAGAGAACAATCCCGCTGAACTTGAAAGAGCTTCAGTTTCCTTTCTTTACCTTTTGGCTAACTCTGTTAGACTATTGCTTTCAAGTTTATCAGAGAAGATGAAGTCCAGCCGCCTCTTGTTTTCTTTTTTTTGTTCTGCATTTTTTCTCCGTAACCCTAATCCCCTTTTCTTTCTCCTTTTTATATGTGTTGATTTGAATCAACGACACAATTGAGAGTGGGTCCAGCCAAGGATTGGTGAGTGCCACCTCCCTCAAAAAAGGACAAAGCAGCTTTCGGCGCCACTGCAGCTTTCCCGCAATGGCTTCATGTAATTTGACTTTGATGACGTCAGCAGTGGTCATCACCATCTGGACTTAGAAAATATTCCAAAACTTCATTAAGTGTTGAGTGATGTTAAGTCACTCAACGCCATCTGTCTTGGCTCTCAGCGCTTCTGGACTTGTGAATTTTCCCTGGCTTTGTCTCAGCGGTTCTTTCTCAGCAGTCTCAGAGGTTTCTTCTTAACAGCTGAGACAAGCTTCTGTCTCAGCGCTTTCTTCTTAACAGCTGAGATAAGCTTCTGTCTCAGCGCTTTCTTCTCAGCGGTCTCAATGCTTTCTTCTCAGCGGTCTCAACGGTTATGCTGACACATGCTTCTCAGCTATCTCAGTTGTCTTAGCGCTTTTGCCTTAGTTAACTTTTCTGGATTTAGCTCGACGAATGTTGAACTGCGTTCGACGATCTGTGGGCTGAGCTTGACGAACTCTGAACCTCAAGCTTCTCAATTTAGATCAATGAGTGGTGAGCTGTGCTCAACGAACTGTGAGCTGAGCTCGACGAATTGTGAGCTGAGTTCGATGAAATTCGAATCCTAAGCTCCTGAGTTTAGCTCAAGGAATGGTGAGCTGAGCTCGACGATCTGTGAGCTGAGCTCGACGAACTACGAGCTGAGCTCGACAAAATTTGAGACCCACACTTTGAACAACATTTGAATTCTCCAGCATATTCTTTTTGTTGACCTGTCCAATCATGGACTACCTATATGCATAAACTCAAGCACACATCAAATACATTATGTGTGTATGTCATTGACTTATTTGAATTCTTACAAATCTGAGATATTGAGAGCAATAGACACAATAATCTCCCCCTATTTGAAGAAGTCAAAACTTTGCTTGATCAATAATACAGGTCATTGACAACACAACATATTCATCATAAAATATTTTTTAATACTATTAGAGTTACCACATTATTAAAGTGTTACCACATTTATCTAGCCTGTGGAGAATTACATACTCCCCCTGGCATGCTGCCACCCTTACTATTCCACCTGTCTATTCTTCTTACCCCTTGACTGTCCTCCCCCTTTTTGACTTCTGCAATAGGGAGCATTCTGTGGGGTGTTTCTCCCCCTATCTGTCTGGAGTAGATCTTCCCACTTTAACTCAATCCAGTTCAGCTGTTGGGCTAGCTCCCCATCAACAGTTGCACACTTTCTTCATTATCTAGAGGAAGAACTTGTACTACCTACAAAATGGACAGTGCAGCATATGGTAGAAGAGAGAATTGAAGGTACACAAGATTCAACATACCAAATTCAAATTTGAAGGTGTTGAACTAGCCAGTTCAGCTGTTGGGCTAGCCATAAGTGCTCTTCCTGTCCTCCTTGCAGCCTGCAAAATCTGCATCTGAATAATCTGTTAGTTCAAATTTCTCATTCCTAGGGTACCATAGGCCAAGATCTGGGGTGCCTTTAAGATATCTCAAGATTCTTTTCACAGCAGTGTAGTGAGATTTTTTATAGCAGACCTGATACCTAACACAGACATATGTTGCATACATAATGTCAGACCTACTTGTAGTGAGGTAGAGGAGGGAGCCAACTATACCCCTATATAGAGTTGGATCAACAGGTTTTCCTGGATCATGTTTGCCCATGGGCATACTTGAGCTCATGAGAGTTCTTATGGTAGAAGCATTCTCCATACCATATTTCTTGATTAGCTCCCTGGTGAACTTTAACTGGTAAATGGTAGATCTTCATCAGTTTGTCTTACTTGGAGTCCCAAGAAGAACTTCAGTTCACCCATACTACTCATCTCAAACTTCCCCTGCATAAGTTTTGCAAACTTCATGCAGATGTTGTCATCAGTAGAGCCAAATATTATGTCATCAACATAAATTTGGACTAGCATGATCTTGCCCTTAGATTCCCTTAGAAATAAGGTCTTGTCTATCTTCCCCCTTGAGAATTTATTCTCAATGAGGAAGGTAGACAATGTCTCATACCATGGTATAGGGGCTTGCTTGAGCCTATAAAGAGATTTTCTAAGTCTATAAACAACAGTAAGAGAGTTGGAATCTACAAAACCTGGAGGCTGCTCTACATAGAACTCTTCCTTCAAGTCTCCATTCAGGAAGGCAGACTTGACATCCATCTGGAAGACCTTGAATCCCTGGAAGGCTGCAAATGCAAGAAATAATCTGATGGCTTTCAACCTTGTAACTGGGGCAAAAGTCTGATCATAATCAATCCCCTTTTCCTATCTGTACCCTTTGACCACCAGTCTAGCTTTATTCTTTATTATAATGTCATTTTTATCAAGTTTATTTCTGAAAATCCACTTGACTCCAATGACATTATGTCCATCTGGTCTGGGAACCAGCTTCCAGACCTTGCACCTTTTGAACTGGTTCAGTTCTTCCTGCATTGCTCAAATCCAAAATTGGTCTTGATTTGCCTCCTCAAATTTCTTTGGCTCTTCTTGTGACAAGAAGCTGGAATATAGAGCTGTGTTGAAACTTTTGCTTCTAGTCTGTACACCTTGGCTGACCTCACCAATTATCTGATTTGGAGGGTGATCTCTCAGATATCTGACTGTAGGGGGCAGCCTGACTGCTTCTAGCTGAGCATCATTTTCATCAACTGGTTGGTCTTCATCTCCAGGTAGACAGTCTTGTGCTTCCTTTGGACAACATCCCTCTCCACTTTCATCTTGCATAGCTGGGTCTTTATCTTTGATGGAGAGTTTTTCCATCATGACTTCTGTACCTGCAGAACTAGGCAAAGAGCTTGACAATTCACTGTTAATCATGCTTGACTCATCAAACACTATATGGACAGACTCTTTTTGTAACGACCCTCGGCTCGAGCTCAGAGGCCTGTCGGCTTGTCTCGTTCAAGACATCGTTACCGGGCTACAGCCCAAGCACCCCAAAGCCTCTCCGCGCCTGTTTCTCGGCCACGGTGCATTGTTGAGGCCAGGTCTTGAACCCGCAACCCCCTTGATAGGCAACCTTCAACAGTTCCTATCACCAACCTTTAAGCCGGTGCATTGAAGACTCCTTATCAAGGGGGTTGCGGGTTCAAGACCTGGCCTCAACAATGCACCGTGGCCGAGAAACAGGCGCGGAGAGGCTTTGGGGTGCTTGGGCTGCAGCCCGGTAACGATGTCTTGAACGAGACAAGCCGACAGGCCTCTGAGCTCGTGCCGAGGGTCGTTACACTTTTACAACCTGAGTAGTTAAGTTATAGACTCGATATGCCTTACTATTATTGTTGTATCCAACAAAGACCCCCTCATGGGATTTGACAGCAAACTTAGTCACTTTTGACTTACCATTGTTAAAGATGAAACACTTGCAACCAAAGATCCTGAAATAAGATATGTTTGGTTTTCTGCCCTTCAAAATCTCATAGTGGGTTTTCTTATGGCCTTTGGTGATAGAAGCTCCATTGAGAACATGACATGCAGTGTTAACTGCCTCTGTCCAGAAATATTCAGGGAGAGAAATGTCACTCAACAATGTTCTCCATACTTCTATGAGAGTCCCATTTTTCCTCTCAGCTAACCCATTTTGCTGGGGTGTTCTTAGAGAGGAGAATTCCTGATGAATCCCTTGCTCTTCACAAAAAGAAGTCATGACAGCGATTGAAATTCAGTTCCATGGTCACTTCTCATTTTGACCATAGAGCATGCCAGTTCATTCTAAATCTGCCTGACAAAATTCATGAGTACATCAAAGCTTTCATCCTTTCTTCTAAGGAAGAACACCCAAGCAAATCTAGAATAGTCATCAACCATCACAAGGTGTAGACCTTCCTACCCAGACTCTGAATAGGCATAGGACCAAACAAGTCCATATGTTGGAGATACAAACATCTCACTGAGTCCTTGGTCCCAATGCTTTTGAAGGAGGTCTTAGTTTGATTACCCTTTTGGCAAGCAACACATATACCCTCCTTGGAGCATTTTATTTTGGGATCATTTCTAACTAGCTCATCACTGAAGAGCTGACCAATGGTCTTATAGTTCAAATGAACCAGTCTCTTGTGCTATTGAACACAATTTGAGACATTGTCATTTGCAACTAGGCATATAGGAGAACTATTATCTAAGCAAGAAAAGTTTAAACAATAAACATTCTCACTCCTAGTGACAGTTAATATGACACATTGGTCACTTAACCTCTTGATGTGGCACTTATCCTTGTGTAAGGAAATGTCATAACCAAGGTCACATAGTTGGCTTATGCTTATGAGGTGTTGCAACCCCTCCACATAAGCCACATTTGTGATGGTGATTATGTCATCTGAGATATTACCATAACCTCTGGTTATTCCCTTGTCAGAGCCTCCAAAGATGACCTTAGGTCCATTCTTTACTGGAGTGAACACCTTCAACAGCTCCTTTGTTCCAGTCATGTGCCTGGAACATCTACTGTTCAAGTACCATTTAGGGGAATGAGTACTTGAACTAACCTGAAAAGAAAAACAAATCACCTCACCTTAGGACCCCCAATTTTTATGGGGTCCTAAGTTCACATTAGCCTGAAAATAACCATGCCTTCCTACAGAATTTCTGACAGGTTGACAACCTTTGGACACAGAAGGGTTGTGCCAGCAATATCCACCATAATGGCTCACTTTGTCACAACACCAGCACTCATGGATATTATATCTCCTTTTCTGTTTAGGAACAACATTTGGCTTAACTGCTCCTTGAACAATGGAAAGATGAGCTGCTGTATACTTCTGTCTTCTTTCAGCACCCATTTGACTGAAGGAAAGTCTTTCAGCAGTCTGTTTTGGTCTTTTCCGAGAGTCACCAGCTGCATGTCTCTTTTCAGCTAACATGCATCTTATAGCATCAGAAACTGCCATTCTATTTGTAACGCCCCGAAACTAAAAAGAGGAACAGACAACGTTAGAGCTGAGTTTGGGGCCTGGTAAGGGTCACACGGCCTGGGACACGGGCGTGACACGGGCGTGTCCCGGGCCGTGTCGTGCTCGGGTTCGACGAATTTCCCGTTTGGTCGATGAAATGCGTTCGACGATCCTTGGAGGTTGGGTACACGTCCTGAGACACAGGCGTGTCTAGGGCCGTGTCCTGCTCTGTCTTGGCCTGGCAGTGTCGGGTGAGATACACGGCCAGGAGCCCAAGCGTGTGCTAGACGACACGGGCGTGTCAAAGTTGGACACGGGCGTGTCGAGTACTCGTGTCCTCTTCGGGATGTTGCAGTTTCCTGTGTCGCTTGGGGAACACGCCGTATGACATGGGTGTGTCAGGAGTGATACAGGAGTGTCTGAGCCCGTGTCCAGCTCTGTGTTCGACGATCGTGTACAGATCGTGAGACACAGCCTATGACACGAGCGTGTCACAAACCGTGTTCGGCCCAGGAAATTGATTTTCAGGGCAAATCGTGGCCGTTCATTTCCTTCTTTTGGGATCCAAGGGCCCAGAATGGTCCTTGCTGAGTTAAGGCCGGGAATAGGGTTTGAAACCCTCATTCCACTTGGAGCTTTCTCTTTCTAAAGCTTTAGAGAGAGGGGAGAGCAAGGAAGAAGGAGAAGGAGAGATCCGGCCGCCGGAGGAGCTTCAGAGCCCCAAATCGCAAGCCGAGTTCAGATCTACGAAGGCGAGGCCGTTGCGGTACTTTTCATCCGTCTAGATCCTCATGGAGCCAAATAGAAACGCAAGGGCAATGATTCTCTTCTTGGACATGTGAAGTCCTCTTTCCTTTTTGCATAGGAAGCCCGCTTTCGCGAGTATGCGGTGAGTGTGAGGTATTCCTTCGGGTAAACACGAATAGTTCCCGTTGTTTTGCATGTAGAGTTCGGAATCGAAGAACGAACATAGACATGGTGTGTGAAGCCTACCAGGACAAGTTGGTCTGGATCGGTGATGTTTCATTATGCATGAATGGCCGGAGAAGACTCCGCGCCGATGGTTTTTTTCGGGTTTTCTACGCGGTAGATTGCAATAGGGAACCTTGGGGACTAACTCCAAGGTGCACCCAGAAAACTGGGCAGAAGCGTGATTCTGCCATCTTGGTGGCCTGGGTGTCAACTTGCACATAACTGGGTTATGTAAAGTGTGTGATCGATTTGGGACTCGGGGAAGCTTGACCCGCGCATATGACTTAAATTGACGTTGCGATGTGAGCAACGGGTTAGGCGGAACCGTACCCACTCTATGTTGTTCGGTTAAAGCGACCTAACGTACTTGGTACTTGTCATTGGCATAGATGGAGGGTCTTAGGCTTAGGCCGGAAATACCAAAATGCTCACGAGATTTGCCGTTCAAGGGACGGTGGTGAGACAACGGATTTGACCGGGTTCACCGAGAATGTTCCTTGAGAGCACGGGGTGTGTGGCCGTGTGTGCCTAAGCCTGTGGTGAAATGTAATTTTCACTATTGTTTGTCTATGCTAATAAAGTGCAGAGAAGGAGCATCGCCGCCCCGAGTAAAGTGGTGGGGTCGTTATAGTTTGGTCAGCTTTAGCTGACTGTTGCTTTTGTTTGCCACTGCTGCGGTGGATTGTTAATTGCAGGTGCGGCTGAGCCTAGTGGCAAATAGCGGGCAAAAGCCCTTGTTGCTGAGCCGGCCCTCGAAGGCCTATGCAAATGTTTACTTATTTTACTCATTTGTAACCGGCCTGCGTGCCGATGTTTGGAAGACACTATTTATTTAAGTAAACTCTTGTAAGGCCATAAGACCAAGTACTTTGTGTATTTTGTACGCTCATTCCTGTTTTGGGTATTTAGTGGACATTCATACTGTTGGCTTGTGTTCTTTTCTTTGCAACTTTTAAAAATACTTCCGCTAGAGTGTACTCTGTGTAGGACGTGTGTTATTGGAAGGATGATTTCATTTAGTAACCCTTCGGTCTGTCTGTGGTATATGGCGTCGGGCCCCAGCCGGACCTACTGCTATATGCTATGTGACGGATAGGGGTGTTACAATTTGGTATCAAACTACCGGTTTCGGCCATGCTTAAATGAATTCGTGGACGAATTCTTTTAAGGGGTGATGAGCACATGTGTGTGCGTCATCGTTATAACATAAAAAGAACACATGAATGTGCACTTAGGAGTGAAAATACATATGTTTGAGGAACCTGCGTGTTCCTATAATTGCTTTTTGCAATATTGTTCGGTCACCTAATGGTGTTTTGTACGACTATAGGTGACTAGGAGTGGTGCAGGGCCGTCAGAATGCCCGGTTTCTGAGGCAAGTAGCGCACCGAATGATGTGCCTACAACCCCTCCTTCGGCAGAAACCATAAGATTGGTCGCTGAAGCGGTGTTTGCTATGATAAATGCCCAGCCTGCAAGACAAATGCAGCAGCCTGCCCCTGTAGTGGAGCAGGTACCGCTTCAAGCGACAGAACCGAGAAGGGTGGAGCAAGTGGTTATGGAGCCATTGGTACCTAGGAGAGTAACTAAAAAGCAGCTCAAGCATGTTTTGGGCTTCAATCCTCTGGTGTTCTCGGAGACGGGAACCCCATCCCAAGCTGAGGATTGGCTCTCCCGAGTAAAGAGAGTCTTGACAGCTATAGAAACAGAGGAGTGACAGAAGACCACCATAGCCACTTTACTATTGGACGGAGATGCAAGGCTGTAGTGGGAAGCTTTAGAGCTATATCACCTGAGGGGAAGGCAACTCACGGACGTCTCGACGGAAGAATTTTCGAGACTATTCTTGGCAAGGTACCTTCCCTCGGCTCAGAGGATCGCGATGGAGAACGAATTCTAGAAGTTGACGCAAGGAGAGAGTAGCGTGGACGAATATCTCCACGAATTTACACGGTTGGGTTGGTACGCTAGCTCTACATTTGCTGATGAGGAGCGTAAGACAAACCGTTTCTATGAGGGTCTGAGGGATGACCTAAGGCTACTGCTCTCGGGGCTTATGACGCAGGGCTTCTTGACCCAGGTCAATACGGCCCGGTCTTTGGAGAAGGATCTGAGGAATGTGCAAGCGCAGAAAGACTCTAGTGCTAAGAAGACAAAGTTCAAGGTGTCGACTACCTCAAAGTCTGGGTTTCGTAAGTTCTATAAGAAGGCTAGGACTTCGGGTCCAGCCCCTTCTTCTGGTGCATCAGGGGCGACTACGGGCCGAACCCCGGGTGCATGCTATAACTGTGGAAAGCCGGGACACTTTTCCCGAGACTGTTGGAGTGGATGTCCAAAGTCCGAGAGGAAGCCGGGAGGAACCTATGAGGAGAAGGGCAAGCCGGTGGAGTCAACCCCATCCCACTATGCTCCAGTTCAACTTATAGTCTATAACCTTGGCCAACAAGAGGCCATAAAACAAGCTGATGTGGTAACAGGTACGGTTTAAATTTATAGCAAGTTAGCTTTAAGTACTTGTTACCTTGCAAATGTTAGCTTATTACTGTTTGTACTAGGCTTTGTTTTGATTTTCGGTAATCCGACGAGAGCACTCTTTGATACAGGAGCTTCACACTCTTTTTTGTCCGAAGGATTTATATCGCGCATCGGAGTACTTTCTTCGATGACCAAGGACAAACTGGATGTGTTGTTGCCAAACGGGTATTCAATGCGCGCGGATAGAGTCTGTGTCGTAAAGATACATATTGGGAGTCAGGAGTTCGACTTGCAAGCGTCGTTACTGCCGCTAGTGGAATTCGACGTGATTTTTGGTATGGACTGGCTCTCGGAGCAGCAGACATACATTGATTGCAACCGCAAGTAGGTCAAATTGGGAGTTAGTCGTGAGACGACATTTGCGGGCTTGAAAGGGTCGAGCAAGACTTTGATGTCTGCTCTTCAGGTGGTTAAGGCAGTTCGTGCTGGTGCAGAGCTGTTCTTCACGCTAGTAGAGGCTTCGAAGCCTAAGCCTACTTTGGACGGCATCCCAATGGTATCAGAGTACCCTGACTTTTTCCCTGACGATCTCCTTGGAGCCCCACCTCAGTGGGAGATTAACTTCACTATTGAGCTAGTGCTAGGTGCCAAACTTGTGTCACGCTCCCCGTATCGGTTAGCGCCTAAGGAGATGACGGAGCTAAAGGTTCAATTCCAAGAGTTGTTGGAACAGGGTTATGTGCATCCAAGTTCGTCGCCTTGGAGCGCACCGGTCCTTTTTGTTAAGAAGAAGGACGAAAGCTTGCGACTCTGTATCGATTATCGATAGCTGAACAAGTTAACGGAGAAGAACAAGTACCCAATCCTAAGGATTGATGATCTGTTCGATCAGTTGGTTGGGTCATCGGTGTACTTGAAATTGGATCTTAAATCCGGATATTATCAGCTGAGGATAAGAGAAAGTGATATCCCCAAGTCAACTTTCAGCATGAGATTCGGGTATTATGAGTTTACCGTCATGCCGTTTGGGCTGACTAATGCGCCATCCGTGTTCATGGACCTGATGAACAGAACTTTCAGAGAGTACCTGGACCACTTCGTGATCGTCTTTATCGATGATATATTGGTATACTCGCAGTGTGAGGAGGATCACTTTAAGCATCTGCATTTGGTGTTGGAGACGCTGAGGAGGAACCAACTGTACGCCAAGTTCTCCAAATGCGAATTTTGGTTGTCCTCAGTAGCGTTCCTTGGTCACATAGTTAGTGGAGAGAGAATTGTGGTGGATCTGGCGAAGATAGTTGCTATACGTGAGTGGCCTGTGTTGTCTACGGTAGCGGAAGTCCTGAGTTTTCTGGGGATTTGCCGGCTATTACAGGCGCTTTGTGGAGAACTTCTCGCGGATAGCGTTACCCATCACGACTCTGATGAGGAAAGATCATAAGTTTGTTTGGACGCCTGAGTGCGCAAAAGCTTTCGAAGAACTGAAAAGTCGGTTGACCCCGGTGCCTGTTCTAAGTTCGCCGAGTGGGACTGAAGACTTTGAGATCTACAGTGATGCTTCGGGCAGTGGATTTGGTTGTGTTCTACTACAGCATGGGAGTGTCATAGCTTATGACTCGCGTCAGCTGAAGGTACATGAGAGGAATTATCCGGTCCATGATTTGGAGTTAGCCGCCGTGATATTTGTCCTGAAGCTGTGGAGGCATTACCTGTACGGTATGAAGGTCAATATCTATACCGAGCACAAGAGCCTGAAGTATTTGTTGGATCAAAAGGATCTGAACATGCGTGAAAAAATTGGTTTCAAGATATCCTAAACACCTAGAGGGGGGGGTGAATAGGTTCAATTCATTTTAATCAGGCAGTTCAAATATATAACTAGTAATTAACCTATACACCAACAATCACAGCACATATTAATAGAAACACAGCCAATCACAGCATACACACAGATTTATAGTGGTTCCCTAAGAGATGGGTACATTCACTTTCCCCCTTCGCCTATCTAGCAGCATACTAGATTCGGCCTAACTTCCTTCTTCCTTCTCAGATCCTCAGATCTTACAACTCAAAACCAAGAATGGTTCCTACAGCTCAGACTTCAGCAAGTCCTACAACTCAAATTCTTCCAGAGAACCCTACCTCAGAGTGAGTCCACACTCCTACAACTCAGGCAATTAAGCCCTACCTCAGCCTTTTCCCAGGCCTATAACTCAGAGAAATAAATCCCCTACCTCAGGCACTCAGCCCTACCTCAGCCTTTATAAACTTAGTCTTATAACTCAGAGAGATAACTCTCTTACACTCAGATCTATATAAGATCCTACAGAGAAAATTGTTTATAGAGAGAATAAATCCTTCACCCAGGTAGAGAGAGAAAGGATTGAAGGTTTCTTGATCAGTTCTTGATAGATCTGACTGCTTAAGATCCAACCCGTCTTAGCTTATTCAAAGCTTCTTGAATTTGAACAAAGTAAGGTTGATCTTCTTGTTAAGTTGGAGATGATCTTCAATCCAGCTTCCTTCTTCTATTCAGATGTGGATCTGAATTTTCTGCAGACTTGTTCAGGATCTGCCAGAGACTTGTTGGTTTATGGATGAAGACTTCTCTTCTTCTTGTTGGATGTAATCGTCTTATCTTGATGATAGAACACGTCTTTATATAGACCCCATCCGAGGTTACCGGCTGATTTGATTCATAACGGCCTTCTGACAGCTCTGACTGATGAAACAGTTTTGTTAGTTATGACAGCTGTCAAGTCTTTAGTCTTCACACCTGATGCCTCAGTGTACTTTATCTCAGCAGAGCAAATGTCGAGATAATACTTCAAATGTGTCGACATAAATAGTCCATGTGTCGACACAATTCTTGATGATGTCAACACAGCTCTTATAATGTCGACATAACTCTTCTTTATCTACTCGACATAGCTTTTGTGGAATGTGTCGACACAAGTCCTGTGTGTCGACACAACAGCTTCTAATCTTGAAAAAGTTGGTGTTGACTGAATTCTGGTGTGTGTCGACACAAGTCCTGTGTGTCGACACAATTGTTGTCGACAGAATTCCGGCATGTGTCGACACAAGTCCTGTGTGTCGACACAGTTGTTGTCGACAGATTTTCTGTGTGTCGACGCAACTCCTGTGTGTCGACACAATCTGGCTCCTGGTGTCGACACATCCTTTGCCAAGTGTCGACACAATTGTTGTCAAGTGTCGACACTTATACTTAAAAACTTTTTCTGCATTTCCTTAATCTGCACATCAAAACTCAACACACCATCAAATACACATTGATGAATATCATTAAGTTAAGTGAGGCTTCTCCAAATCTGGTACACATTTTTCAATGTACCCAACAATCTCCCCCTATTTGGAGCAGTCATAACCCTTAGTCAATGATATACATCACTTATAATAAAACAAAGATTATGATGTAAGCATTTATTTCAAAGACAAGAGTAACCATAAGCAGTCATTGCATGTAACAACATTATCACAGAATATGTTATAACATAATGAACATGCATCATAAAATTTTAAGTATCCAATATCAAATTAAGACTAAATCAAGGAATTTTATTAACATAAGTTCAGAATAACAATGATTTAGTCCAAAATTTTACATTGACCAAAGCCTAGACCATCTAATCCTAGGATTGATCTTGTTCCTTGATAGCAATTCCTTTGCCAGACTGAATTCTTGCTTGTACATTTGCTTCAGTGTCATCAACCGATTTCTTTCCTTTAAGATCTTTCTTCTTGAGCTCTTCAGCCTTGACCTTTTGCCTTTCAAAATAATGATAAGGCTTTGAAAAGTATTTGCTAGGCTCCACAGAAGTAGCAGGTATCTTCCCAGCTTTGAGATCTCTTCTAAATTGATATATGACATCTTGCCGCTGCTGATATTTGCTCCATTCTTGTTCAGAATACCACTTGCCTCTGTCATGCATGTTGTCTTTAACAGCTTGCCAGACAGTGAGAATAATATATCTGGAGGTGAGACTCCATTTTTCAAAATCAGGCTTTAATTCAGCCCACTCTCTAAACATTTTCTTAAAAAGTTGAGCTCCTTGCTCTCTTTTCAAAGCAGCTTCAGACATTTCAACCTTTTCAATAATGATATTCTGTACTTCCTTTGGAGGACTATACATTTGTTGAACAACATATTGAATTCCCTCAAAATCAGAAGGTGGATAGATAATTTGAGTTACTTCCTGCTGAACCCCTTCATTGTAAGCCGGTTGAATGCCTGATTCAACAGTGTTATCATCATCACACAGGGGTGGGTAACCAAGAGTGGCTCTGATAGCATTAGTTATCCATTTAGCATGATCAGAGCCTGCATTCATTAATACTCTCTCCCACTTTATGACTTCTTGTTCAATATATTCTCTTAGATCATTCTTTTGAAATCTGATCTGATCAGCTAGATAATTGGTGCCTTCTTTATAGAATGATCTGAACTTCAGCAGCTGATCAACAATGACCTTTTGAGAGGCTTGGATAGCAATGCGAACATTAGCCAAATCTGCTTTGAGTTGGTTATCAAATTCAGACTTTGCTTTAGCAATGTTTTCTGTGAAAGCAGTTGCTTTATTCTTAAGTTCTGTGATAATGACATTGTGTGATTCTGTGAGATTGTCATTCATTCTGATTTGGTTTTCTCGAACATATCCTTGTTTAATGACAATGTCATCTATTTGAGTTTTGGCCTCCTGTTGTTGCTTGGCTAAATATACTACATCATTACCTCCCTTATGAAAACAATCTGTCATTTTCTTTTTATGCAAATTTACTTCAAATCTGATTGATTTGATATCTTGGGCCAGCTGAAATTGCAATTCTTTATTTCTCTCATCAACATATTTTTCAAGAGATTTTCTTTGTTCATCCATCTTTACTTGCAGATTCACCAAAAGTGAACTGAAGTCTATTGCTAGAGATGGAGTTGGTGGAGCAGTCTGTAAGACTTTTTATAGTCACAGCTCCTCTTCCTTAGTTCCACAAGCTTTCTCTTCTATGCCCTTGAGGCTTCTTCATCTTCTGAGGAATCCGATGAGATTTCTATGTCAACTGTATCTTTTGGACTAGATTCCATAATGAGCATCTCCTTCTCAGTCCTTAGCATCTCCTCCTCAGTTCTTGCTTCTAAGAAATCAGGAAATAGTTCTTCTAAAGTAACCTCCTATTGCATTTGTACTGGTGGAACAACTGTCTTTTCAGCAGATGGTTCTCCTTCAAATTCCAAAGTTTCTTCCCTGGTAATGACATCCTCAGGGACATTGTCTTGATTATTTTTATCAATATTTGTCATATGCACATCCAGTGAATCTTTCTCAGTATCTATAATATTTGGATTGATGTCCTGGACTACCTCAAATATTGATTGAGTTGCTGCTTTACTGTCCAATTCAGCTGTTTGGACATTTTGCTCTTGCACATGAGCTTCCCTTAAAGGTGATGTTACTTGTTAAGCTGAAGCTTGATGAGGCTCATTAGCCCCCCCTTGATGAAGCTCTTCCTGGACCAGCTCCATTTGGATGTTGCTTGCAGGAGTCTGCTCCCCCTGCATCTGACCATCAGTTATAATTTCAAGTGCAGATGATTGTCTAGTCTTTTCTGCTCCTTCTTCATCTGAGGTAAAAACAACTTCTTCTGAATAACTGAATGATTCAGCTGGCTTGTGTTGAGATTTCTTCTTTGTCAAAACCCGTTTCTGGGGTTTCTGGGATGTAGAGACATCCTTGGTCAATACTCTATCACATCTAGACAGTATTCTTATGTTCATTCTCCTCATGTGATTAATCTTGGAATCTGCAGTCTGATTCATCACTTTAGGAATATGTACAGCCAGATATAAGCTTAGTATTCTACCAAGATTAGGTTTCTTAAGACTTTCTTTGATCTTGTCAAACACAACAGCAGACCAATTTGTTTTCACCTTGAATATAACTCTGGTCATTAGATTGAACATATAGACTGAAATCCTATCATGTCCTCCTGATTTGCACAGAATCACTTTCCCTATAATTTCAGAAAGAAATTTGTCCTGTGAATTCATTCCCTTCCTGTTCATGGATGACCCAATCTTGGTAGTAGGATCCAGTCCACACCATTGGTGAACATCACTTGTCATGGAAGATGCTATGTCACCTTCGTCTTTATTCCTGGGAAGTTGTAGTGTTTTCCTTAAACTCTTCTGGGTGAGTTTGACCTTGTTTCCTTGAACATATGACTTAATTTTCAGGCCTGTTGAATCCATGGATTCTGATGGATAGAATTTAAGAACCTCTTTCTTCCATATCCGGGTAGGTTCTGAGACTAAGTATTCCAATCCATTCTCGGTGATTAGGGTAACCACGGCTTGGATTTCGGGCGTGGTAGTCTCAAACGCATTGCAAACTAGTTCATAGCCCTCGTTGATGTTCTCTTCCAGTTTTCACGCCATTAGGGATGAGAGAGATAAGGAAGATGAAGGCTTGCCGACACAAAGATTTGGTCTCGAGAATTTTGAGAGCGTAGTCGACAGGGTTTTACTTCCACCTATTTATATGTTTCCAAACAAAGAAGGTCGACAGACGGGTTGAAATAAACTTATTGTGTCGACACTGTTGGGATTGTGTCGACACAGACTACTAAAGTCTCGACAGAGAAGTACTATTATATGTGTCGACACCAATTGCGATGTGTCGACACAAACAATCTTAAGAGTCTACGCTAATTCCTGCGTGTCGACACAGACAACTGTATGTGTCAACACCAATATTTAAGTGTCAGGATAGCCATGTGTCGACACCAAATTATGAGTGTCGACATTATCTTCTTGATGTGTCGACAGAATTTTCCTTATGTGTCGACACCATCTACTAAGTGTCGACACCTATGTCTTTATGTGTCGACACACATTTACTTAGTCAAATTTGTCATACTATTCTAAGTTTAACATGTCTAATTCAATTTTAAAGTAATTGAATTTTGTTTCATCTAATGGTTTGGTGAACATGTCAACAATCTGATAATTAGTGTTGACAAATTCTAAACTTATGTATTCCTTTTCAACATGATTTCTAATGAAATGAAATCTGATTTTTATATGCTTAGTTCTGCTATGAGAAACATGATTTCTAGCAATAGATATGACACTTTTAGAATCACAATATAAAGGAGTTTTACTTACCTTAATGCCATAATCTTCAAGTTGATGTTGTATCCATAACAGCTGAGCACAACAACTACCTGCAGTTACATATTCTGACTCAGTAGTGGATATAACCACACTTGTCTGCTTTTTGCTGCTCCATGACACCAATCTTCCACCTAGGAACTCACATGTGCCAGTGGTGCTTTTCCTATCTACTTTGCATCCTGCAAAGTCTGCATCTGAATAACCTGTTAGTAGAAAATCTCTATTCTTAGGGTACCAAAGGCCAAGATTTGGTGTTCCCTTAATATATCTCAAAATTCTTTTAACAACAGTATGAGATTCTTTAGGGCAAGCTTGATACCTAGCACAGACACATGTAGCATACATGATGTCTGGTCTACTAACAGTTAAGTAAATAAGAGAGCCAATTATCCCTCTATATAAAAACTCATCTACAGGTTTTCCTGCATCATCTTTTCCTATAGACACACTTGACCCCATTGGAGTTCTCATGGTGGAGGATGACTCCATACCATATTTCTTAATTAACTCCTTGGTGAACTTAGACTGGGATATGAATAATCAATCATCAGTCTGTCTAACTTGGAGTCCCAAGAAGAATTTCAGCTCACCCATGCTGCTCATCTCAAACTTCCCTTGCATAAGTTTATCAAACTTTCTACAAAGGTTGTTTTCAGTAGATCCAAGATAATGTCATCAACATATATCTGAACTAGGATGATCTTGCCTTTTGATTCCCTTAGGAATAGAGTTTTGTCTATTTTCCCCCTTGAGAATTTATTCTCAATGAGGAATGTAGACAGTGTTTCATACCAAGCCCTATGAGCTTGTTTCAAATCATACAGAGCTTTCTTAAGCCTATAAACATAATTAGTATGAAGAGGATCTACAAAAACTGAGGATTGTTCAACATATACTTCCTCTTTTAAGTCACCATTCAAGAATGCTGACTTCACATCCATCTGATATACCTTGAACCCTTGGTAAGTTGCATAGGCAAGGAATAACCTTATTGCTTCCAACCTTGCCCCTTAGGCAAATGTTTGGTCAAAGTCTAGTTCCTATGACATTGTGATTCTTTGGTTTAGGAACCAACTCCCAGACTTTGCATCTTCTGAATTTATTCAGCTCTTCCTGCATGACATCAATCCAATTTGGGTCGTGTATGGCCTCTTGAAATTTCTTTGGTTCCATCTGAGACAGGAAACTTAAGCAAATGATTGTGTTCAAGTTCTTGCTCCTTGTCTGAACACTATGACTTGGATCACCAATAATTTGGTGTACTGGATGATCCCTTAGGTGTCTAATTACTGGAGGCAATCTATCCACAACTTGATTTCCTCCAATCTCCTCATCAAGTTGTACTTCATTGTCTTCACCATCATCAGCTTGTGGCTCTTGCACTCCCCCTGGACAGCATCCATCATTTTCTTCATCCTGCCTTGCAGGTTGGTCTTCACTAATGGTTAGCTTGTCCATATTTTCCTTCAAACCTATAGAGCTACAAGAGGTGCTAGACATCTCACAGTTAATTAGCTTAGATTCATCAAAGACTACATGGATAGATTCTTCTACAGCTTGAGTAGTCAAGTTGTAGACCCTGTATGCTCTACTGTTATTACTTTACCCAATAAATATCCCTTCTTGAGACTTGCCAGCAAAGTTAGTTAAATAAGACTTTCCATTGTTAAGTACATAACACTTGCTACCAAAGATCCTAAAATAGGAGATATTTGATTTTCTGCCTTTCATAATCTCATAGGGTGTCTTCTTGTGACTTTTGATGATGGAAGCTCTATTGAGAACATGACATGCAGTGTTTACTGCCTCAGCCCAGAAATATTCTGGGAGAGAAGTGTCACTTAGTAGTGTTCTACCATTCTCAATTAGAGCTCTATTCTTTCTTTCAGCAATACCATTTTGCTGGAGAGTTTTAGGTGAGGAGAACTCTTGATGAATCTCTAGTTCTTCACAAAATCTTGTCATGCAATCAGATTGAAATTCAGTCTCATGGTCACTTCTGATTTTGACCACTGAATTGTTAAGTTCATTCTCAATTTGCCTAAAAAAATTGTGGAAGACAGTAGGGGTTTCTGATTTCTGCCTCAGGAAGAAAACCGATGTAAATCTAGAATAGTCATCCACAACCACAAATGTATAGACTTTCCTACCTAGACTATGAACCGGTATAGGACCAAATAGATCCATATGCAGAAGATACAAACACCTCACTGAATCTTTGGCATCAAGACTGTGGAAGGATGTCTTGGTATGTTTGCCTTTTTGACAAGCTGAACAGACACCCTCCTTAATGCACTTGACCTGAGTACCATTCCTCACTAACTCTTTAGTAAAGAGTTGACCTATAGTCTTGTAGTTAAGGTAAGCTAGCCTCTTGTGCCATTTGACATAATGAGAAGCTTTCTCATCTACAACTAGGCAAACATGAGAATCTTTATTCTCACATACAAAATTTAGACAAGAAACATTTACTTTTCTATAACCTGACAAGATGACCTCTTGATCACTTGTCCTTCTAATCTGATACTCATTCTTAATAAAAGAAGTATCAAAACCAAGGTCACTTAGTTGGCTTATGCTTATTAGGTTACATTTCAGACCTTTTACATAAGCAACTTGGGTGATAGTGATAGAGTTATTGAAAATGTTACCAAATCTTTTGATGACTCCTTTTTCAGATCCACCAAAGATCACTTTGAGTCTATTTTCTATGGGTGAGTAATCTTTCAGCATTTTTCTTGTTCCAGTCATGTGCCTGGAACATCCACTGTCCACGTACCATATTGGGGTATGGCCACTTGGACTCACCTGCATCAAATAAAATTACTTTACCTTAGAACCCCAATAATTATTGGGTTTTAGGTTCTGGTTAGACTGAAACTTGTCATACTTGCCTGCAGTCTTTCTGACAGGTAAGCTGACATTCTTCCTGATAGTAGTATTGTGCCAACAATCAATGACAAAATGATCCACTTTGCCACAACACCAGCACTCATATCTATTGTATCTTCTTTTAAGAACAGTTTTAACAGCATTGCTGACAGCAGTTCTTAAAACTGTAGGTACAGTGGTCCTTTTCTTGAGTGCTGGGGCTGGTGCATCAAACATTGATGATTCCTGAAGAACATAATGTGTTTGTTCATGGGCTGCCCTATTGACATTTACACCCTTGTCATTCAGATTGTTATGCTTACAGTGACCATGTGTAATGTCATGATCATACCTGTTAGTAGGCTGCATCACTTTCCTGAAAGAAATAGGGGGTTTGGAGGCTAGTGGCCGAACTGGGGCTTTGCCTTTTCTTTTGGAATTAGCTGCCCTAGTTCTTCTCTTGAATCCTAATCCTGTCTTACCCTTTTGAAGAATGAAGTCATCAATTAAGGGTAAGACCGACTTTGGCTTTGAGAATTTAGCCACATGTTCCTTCTCTCTTTGAAGTCTGACTTCCAGACTCTTGATTTGATCATTTTTGAATGTAATTGTACCAATCTGAATAAAAGTTATATTTTTCAGTTTGACAACTTCATTCAACTTCAAATCCAGCATTTTTGCTGAATCTGATACAGCCAATTTAAGAGATGCAATTTCCTTAGCCTGTTTCTTGTTAAGGATTCTGCTTCTCTTAAGAGCTTGCAACAAATCACCATACTCATCAATTAGTTGATGAACATCCCCTTCAGATTCAGAACCATCCTCATCTCTTGATGCAGATGCTTCTGATTCTGATCCAGTGTAATAATCAGAAACTGAAGATAGGTTGTTTACCTTACTGGGACAAGGCTGATCCTGACACTGATCTTCCTCAGTCAAAGCCATCAGCCCTCTACAATGATGATCTTCAATCACATTTATAGAGTCAAGTATTTGCAAGAATTCTCTCTCTTCTGAGTCCTCTTCAGTGGTGAACAGTCCTATATAGGCTTCAGCTTCAGCCTCTTCTCTTGAATATAATGATGAGTAGTCAGTCCAGCTTTTCTGCTTCTTTGCAACAAAAGATCTCTCATTCTTGCCCTTATTTTGATGTTTCTTCTTGTCATTAGATTCATTTCTTTTGTCAGGACAGTCAGCAACAACATGTCCAGGCCTGTTGCAACAATAGCAAACAATCTTAGTAAAAGTTAATTTGCTAAGTTTAGTGTCATATCTGTCCTTTCTAGAAGATTTCTTTTTCTGATAATAATCATCCTTGTACTGTGAGGAGGATGGCTTGGATCTCCATTATTTTTTCTTCAAAAATCTTTGAAATTATCTTGTGAAAGCAGCAAAGTTTTCATCAGAATTAGGGCTGTCTGATGTGTTGTTATCAGAATTATCTGAGATAACTTCAGCAGCTTTCCTAGGAGGAGATGGAGACATCCTCCTGTCCTTCTTTGGGGCTTCAACCTTGAAGGCCACAGATTTCTCTTTGTATTCAGATATATTGTATTTCTCCTTCTCCTTTCTGACCATGAGCTGCATCTCATATGATAGCAGTTTTCCAAATAGGGTTGGAGGAGAGATGTCTGCAAGTCTGGCCACTTCCCTGATGGCACATATCTTGGTGCCCAGTCCTTGGTTAGTGATCTAAAAAACTTATCATTGAGCTCATATGTGCTAAAGACTCTTCCATATGACATCAGCTTATTGACTTTTCTGAAAAACTTCTTGTAGCACTCAGTTATGCTGTTAGTTTTGGATTTTCTAAAACTTTCATATTCTTGATTTAACATAGACTTTCTGTCCTCTCTTACTTCTTCTGATCCCTTCATGTAGACAATCAAAGTGTCCCACATCTCCTTGGAGGTTTTGCAGTGAATCAAATTTTGAAAAGTTGAGTCATCTATAACACTGACTATTATGTTCTGTGCTCTCTTATCCATAGTGGCTAAGATGATTTCATCCTTTGTCATTTCAGAGTAATCTTTTGGAGTCCTGAGATTTACATTAAGAACTGAGATTTTCATAGGAATGAATGACCCTTCTTTAACTGTAATATAGATCCTGGGGTCAGATGCTTCCATAAACAATCTGACTCTCTCTTTCCATATGCCAAAAATTTCCTTTCTATAGATAGATAATTTCATGGATCCAGGTTCCGTGTGAGTTTCTCCTGAACCCATTTCGATTAACTGGTAACTACCTTATAGATCAACTCAGACTGTTAAGTCAATTCTTGAGTAACCTGGCTCTGATACCATTTGAAAGAATTGGTTTCAAGGTATCCTAAACACCTAGAGGGGGGGAGGGGTGAATAGGTTCAATTCCTTTTAATCAGGCAGTTCAAATATATAACTAGTAATTAACCTATGCACCAACAATCATAGCACAGATTAATAGAAACACAGCCAATCACAACATACACACAGATTTATAGTGGTTCCCCAAGAAATGGGTACATCCACTTTCCCCCTTCGCCTATCTAGCAGTATACTAGATTCGGCCTAACTTACTTCTTCCTTCTCAGATCCTCAGATCTTACAACTCAGAACCAAGAATGGTTCCTACAACTCAGACTTCAGCAAGTCCTACAACTCAGATTATTCCAGAGAACCCTACCTCAGAGTGAGTCCACACTCCTACAACTCAGACAATTAAGCCCTACCTCAGCCTTTTCCCAGACCTACAACTTAGAGAAATAAATCCCCTATCTCAGGCACTCAGCCCTACCTCAGCCTTTATAAACTTAGGCTTACAACTCAGAGAGATAACTCTCTTACACTCAGATCTATATAAGATCCTACAGAGAAAATTGTTTATAGAGAGAATAAATCCTTCACCTAGGTAGAGAGAGAAAGGGTTGAAGGTTTCTTGATCAGTTCTTGATAGATCTGACTGCTTAAGATCCAACATGTCTTAGCTTCTTCAAAGCTTCTTGAATCTGAACAAAGTAAGGTTGATCTTCTTGTGAAGTTGGAGATGATCTTTAATCCAGCTTCCTTCTTCTATTCAGATGTGGATCTGAATTCTTTTGCAGACTTGTTCAGGATCTGGCAGAGACTTGTTGATTTCTAGATGAAGACTTCTCTTCTTCTTGTTGGATGTAATCGTCTTCTCTTGATGATAGAACATGTCTTTATATAGACCACATCCGAGGTTACCGGCTGATCTGGTTCATAACGACCTTCTGACAGCTCTGACTGATGCAATAGTTTTGTTAGTTATGACAGCTGTCAAGTCTTTAGTCTTCACACCTGATGCCTAAGTGTACTTTATCTCAGCAGAGCAAATGTCGAGATAATACTTCAAATGTGTTGACATAAATAGTCCATGTGTCGACACAATTCTTGATGATGTCGACACATCTCTCATAATGTCGACATAGCCCTTCTTTATCTACTCGACACAACTTCTGTGGAATGTGTCGACACAAGTCCTGTGTGTCGACACAACAACTTCTAATCTCGGCAAAGTTGGTGTTGACTGAATTCTGGTGTGTGTCGACACAAATCCTGTGTGTCGACACAATTGTTGTCGACAGAATTCCGACATGTGTCGACATAAGTCCTGTGTGTCGATACAGTTGTTATTGACAGATTTTCTGTGTGTCGACACAAGTCCTGTGTGTCGACACAATCTGGCTCCTGGTGTCGACACAGCGTTTCCCAAGTGTCGACACAATTGTTGTCAAGTGTCGACACTTGTACTTAGAAACTTTTTCTGCATTTCCTTAACCTGCACATCAAAACTCAACACACCATCAAATACACATTGATGAATATCATTGAGTTAGGTGAGACTTCTCCAAATCTGGTACATATTTTCCAATGTACCTAACAATGCGGCAGTGGAGATGGATGAAGTTCCTGGGGGACTACACATTCAAGATTAATTATGTGCCTGAGAAAGGTAATGCGGTTGCGGATGCGTGGAGTCGCAGGGCCCCTACGCGGGCCAACTAGTTGTCGGTTCATGACGAGCATTTGATTCAGGAATTGGAGGCATTAGAGATCTCTTGTGTCGACAAGCAGACTAGTGCCGAAGCGCAATTGAACTGGACAAAAGTTCAGTATGACCTGGCTGATCGGATTTAGCAGGCTCTGGATTTGAATAGCAACATGAAGCAAATCATGGATGAGGCTTTGGATGGGTCAAATTCCCAATTTGATGTTGTGGATGGGTTGTTATGGAAGGACAGTCGTCTGTGCGTCCCAAATGTGGGTAAACTGCGGGTGGAATTGATGTACGAGTCTCATCATACCAAGTACTCGATTCACCCAGGGAGCACGAAGATGTACCGTGATATGAAGAAGTTGTTCTGGTGGCAAGTACTTAAGAAGGACGTGACACTTTATGTGGCGAAGTGTCAAACGTGCGGCTTAGTGAAGGCGGAGTGCCAGAAGCCTGGAGGTTTCTTGAAGTCCTTGTCTATCCCGGAGTGGAAGTTCGACGATATTTCAATGGACTTTGTGCATGAGTGGTCAAGGTCGCAGAAGGTAAACGACGCCATTTGGGTGATCGTAGATCGATTGACGAAAGTGTCGCACTTCATTCCGAATAGGAAGGATGATTTAGTGGAGAAATTGGCAAAACTCTATGTGGATAACATTGTTCGACTTTACGGTGTGCCCAGCAACATCGTGAGTGACCGAGATGGGCGGTTCACGTCCAATGACTGGAGGTTGGTGCAACAAATGTTGGGAACCAAGCTGAGTTTCAGCACGGTCTTTCATCCGCAGATGGATGGTCAGACCGAGAGAGTCAACATGACGATGAAAGACATGCTTCGCATGTGCATCTTGGATTTCGGGAAGCAATGGGAAGATCACTTGTGTTTGGTGGAATTTGCTTATAATAATAGCTACTAAGCGAGCATTCAAATGGTGCCCTTCGAGGCCCTTTATGATAGGAAATGTCCCACGTCATTGTCATGGTTGGAAACGGGTGAGTCGAAGCTATACAAACGACAAGAAGTGGAAGATGTAACTCCGTTGGTACGAACTATTCGAGGACAATTGCTAATCGCTCAGGACCGGCAAGCTAAATACTATAATGCCAAGCATCGGAACGTTGAGTTTGATGTTGGCGACTGGGTGTATTTGAAGATTAAGTCGTTCAAGGGCGTCTCACGGGTACGGCGCTTGAAGAAGCTAAGCCCGAGATACCTTGGACCGTTTGAGGTCCTGGAGCGAATTGGCGAAGCAGCTTATCGACTGAAACTATCAGTGGAATTGAGTGGTCTACACGATATATTCCATATATCGGTGCTATGGAAGGCGGTGCAAGAGCCTTCGTAAGTTATTACGGTCGATCAAGTACCGATTGATAATGGGCTGACGACGAAGGTCAAGCCTGTTCGCATAGAGGACTTGAAAGTCAAGCAACCGCGTAACAAGGACATCAGGATGGTCAAGCTCTGTTGGGACAACTGCGGTCGGGAGGAGCTCCCGTGAGAGCGAGAGCACACCATGCTTGAGGAGTACCCAGAGTTATTCCACTCAGGTACCGTTTAAGTTTTGTGTATATTTTCCTTTCTGTAATTTCGGGATGAAATTCTTTTAAGAGGGAGAGAATTGTAATGCCCCGAAACTCAAAAGTGGGATGGGAAGCGTTAAAGCCGAGTTTGGGGCCTGGTAAGGGTCACACGACCTGGGACACGGGCATGTCCAGGGCCGTGTCATGCTCGGGTTCGACGAATTTCCCATTTGGTCGACGAAATGTGTTCGACGATCCTTGGAGGTCGGGTACACGGCCTGAGACACGGGCGTGTCTAGGGCCGTGTCCTGCTCTGTCTTGGCCTGGCTGTGTTGGGTGAGATACACGGCCAGGAGCCCAGGCGTGTGCTAGACGACACGGGCGTGTCAAAGTTGGACACGGGCATGTCGAGTACCCGTGTCCTCTTCGGGATATTGCGGTTTCCTGTGTCGCTTGGGGAACATGCCCTATGACACGTGCGTGTCAGGAGTGACACGGGCGTGTCAAACTGTACACGGGCGTGTCTGAGCCCGTGTCCTTCTCTGTGTTTGACGATCGGGTACAGATCGTGAGACACGGCCTGTGACACAGGCGTGCCACAAGCCGTGTTCGGCCCTGAAAATTAATTTTTAGGGCAAATTGTGGCCGTTCATTTCCTTCTTTTGGGATCCAAGGGCCCAGACTGGTCCTTGCTGAGTTAAGGCCGGGAATAGGGTTTGAAACCCTCATTCCCCTTGGTGCTTTCTCTTTCTAAAGCTTTAGAGAGAGGGTAGAGCAAGGAAGAAGGAGAAGGAGAGATCCGGCCGCCGGAGGAGTTTCGGAGCCCCAAATCGCAAGCCAAGTTCATATCTACGGAGGTGAGGCCGTTGCGGTGCTTTTCATCTGTCTAGATCCTCATGACGCCAAAAAGAAACGAAAGGGTAACGATTCTCTTCTTGGACATGTGAAGTCCTCTTTCCTTTTTTCATAGGAAGCCCGCTTTCGCGAGTATGCGATGAGTTTGAGGTATTCCTTCAGGTAGACATTAATAGTTCCCGTTGTTTTGCATGTAGAGTCCGGAATCGAAGAACATACATAGGCATGGTGTGTGAAGTCTACCCGGACAAGTTGGTCTGGATCAGTGATGTTTCATTATGCATGAATGGCCGGAGAAGACTCCGCGCCGATGGTTGTTTTCGGGTTTTCTACGCGGTAGATTGCAACAGGAAACCTTGGGGACTAACTCCAAGTTGCACAAGGAAAACTAGGCAGAAGCGTGATTCTGCCATCTTGGTGGCCTGGGAGCCAACTTGCACATAACTGGGTTATGTAAAGTGTGTGATCGATTTGAGACTCGGGGAAGCTTGACCCGCGCATATGACTTAAATTGACGTTGCAGTGTGAGTAACGGGTTAGGCAGAACCGTACCCGCTCTATGTCATTCGATTAAAGCGACCTAACATACTTGGTACTTGCCGTTGGCATAGATGGAGGGTCTTAGGCTTAGGCCAGAAAGACCAAAATGCTCACGAGATTTGCGTTCAAAGGGCGGTGGTGAGACCGCGGATTTGACCGGGTTCACCGAGAATGTGCCCTGAGAGCATGGGGTGTGTGGCCGTGCGTGC
The DNA here is from genome assembly GCA_039583875.1 of Platanthera guangdongensis. Classification (NCBI taxonomy): domain Eukaryota; kingdom Viridiplantae; phylum Streptophyta; class Magnoliopsida; order Asparagales; family Orchidaceae; genus Platanthera; species Platanthera guangdongensis. Next base: position 53,015 of record JBBWWR010000243.1, on the reverse strand, counting down.
CTACGCCTGTGGTGAAGTGTAATTTTCACTATTGTTTGTCTATGCTAATAAAGTGCAGGGAAGGAGCATCGCCGCCCCGAGTAAAGAGGCGGGGTCGTTATAATTTGGTCAGCTTTAGCTGACCGTTGCTTCTGTTTGCCACCTCTGCGGTGGATTGTTAATTGCAGGTATGGCGGAGCCTAGTAGCAAATAGCGGGCATGTGGAAACCACCCGTCACCACACATTTTCCCAAAACCCCGAGGTAGTAGGAAGGGGGGACGGGGGTACATAAACACCAAGGACCACCCGCTGCAGGTGATGTGGGACTAATCCATCCACGGGATGACGAGGATATTCCACCATAATGGGGCCCACCGGTGTCAACACCCAGACCTGGAACGCGATGGGGAAGCCCAAATATGCGGTCCCACACACACCCAATCCCGCTGGACCTTGGTTCTCAACACACCCCCGCAGCGGGATGGCTCTGATACCATGTGGAAACCACCCGTCACCACACATCTTCCCAAAATCCCGAGGTAGTAGGAAGGGGGGATGGGGGTACATAAACACCAAGGACCACCCGCTGCAGGCGATGTTGGACTAATCCATCCACGGGATGGCGGGGATATTCCGCCATAAGGGGGCCCACCGGGGTCAACACCCAGACCTGGAACACGATGAGGAAGCCCAAATATGCGGTCCCACACACACCCAATCCCGCTGGACCTTGGTTCTCAACAGGGCAAAAGCCCTTGTTGCTGAGACGGCCCTCGAAGGCCTATGCAAATGTTTACTTGTTTTACTCATTTGTGACCGGCATGCATGCCGATGTTTGGAAGACACTATTTATTTAAGTAAACTCTTGTAAGGCCATAAGGCCAAGTACTTATGTATTTTGTACGCTCATTCCTATTTTGGGTATTTAGTGGACATTCATGTTGTTGGCTTGGGTTCTTTTCTTTGCAACTTTTAAAAATGCTTACACTAGAGTGTACTCTGTATAGGTCGTGTGTTATTGGAAAGATGGTTTCATTTAGTAACCCTTCGGTCTGTCTGTGGTATATGACGTCGGGCCCCGGTCGGACCTACTGTTATATGCTATGTGGCAGATAGGGGTGTTACACTATCCTTGCCAGAAGACTCACCTTGACTCATTACTTTTGCTGGTTGATTCAAATTTCCTAAAGCAGCATTAACCTTGAGTTTTGGGGCTGGGGCACCAAAAACAAATGGTCCAGGATGATCCATTTGAATTTCCTCACGGGCAGCCTTAAAGTCCCTCACATAGTTGTATCTTCCACCTTGGCTAGGGCCACATTGGTCTATACCAGTGGATCTGCCATTCTCCTAGTGATCATAACAGCTTTCATGGTTATACCTGTTAGAAGACAACATGACTTTCTGAAAAGGAATTTGAGGCAATGAGGCTAGAGGCATTATTGGTGCCTTCCCTTTTCCCTTTCCTTTTGGATTGGAAGGTCTAGCAGGTCCCTTAAATCCTAACCCTTTTCTTACCCACTTGGCTAAGGTGGGTGTCAATTGAGGGAAGCACAGTGTTTGGCTTAGAAAATTTGGTCACTAGCAATTTCTCATTTAAGAGATCATTTTCAAGTTTCTGGATAAGTTTCTCATTTGAGACTCTTATCACAGACTCACAGTCAATGATCTCCTTGAGCTGGGCTGTTTGTGCAGCCATGTCAGTGAGGGCTTTTTCTTGGTCTTCACACTTGCTTTTAAGACTGAGAAGCTCTTTTGCCTGTCTTTTGGCAAGTAGCTTGCACATCTTGAATGCCTCAATAAGTTCTCCATACTTGGTAAATATGGAGTTGACGTCATCCTCAGAATCTGAATCCCCTTCATATCTTGATGATTGAGCTTCAGAGTCTGAGCCGGCCTCATGACTTGAAATAGAAGGTTGAGATTTAACATTTACCTGAGTTTGACCAGGCTGATCCTGGCTACTCTCTTCATCTGTCATTACCATCAATCCATGACACTGAGCATCTTCATCTTCATCTTCATCTACCTCCGAGTCACTATCTGAGTGAGAAAGAGGGGCCCTGATCCCTATTCTAGCAGTAGAGTATTTTCAGGTTCTTCTTCAGCAACAACAATAAGCCCAATGTAGGCTTCTTCTTCTTCACTATCTGACCCAGAGGAAGAGTCAGACCAGTTCTTTTCCTTCTTGGCCACAAGTGACTTCTCTTTCTTCTTTCCCTTGTGGTGCTTCTTCACTCCTTCTTTCCTCTTCACTAGGTAGTCAGCAATTACATGCGCAGGTTTGCTGCAGCAGAAGCACATTACATTAGAGGAAGAATGTTTGCTAGAGTTAGAAGCAAACCTGTCTTCCTTAGAGGATTTCCTTTCGTGATGTGAGGAAGATGATGACATTCTGTTCTTCCAATGCCCCTTCTTCATGAATTTCTGAAACTGTCTGGACAAGGTAACAAGGTCCTCATCAGATATATGACTGTCAGAGGAGCTGGTCCTTGAGCTCTCAGATTCTGAGTCAGCAGTTCTTCTGACTGGAGAGATCTTCCTTCTGCTCCTGGTTGAAGCATCATCTCTGAAGGCCACAGACTTCTCCTTGTCCTGTGACTTATTGCTCTTCTCTTCTTCTTCCTTCCTTGCAGCAAGCTACATCTCATAAGACAGTAGCTTTCCAAATAGGGTTGGAGGTGGTGTGTCAGCTAACTTGCCCATTTCCCTGATGGCACAAATCTTTGTGTCTTAATCCTTTGTGAGGGACTTGAGAAATTTGTCATTCAGCTCATAGGTACTGAAGACCCTTCCATATGTTCTCAGTTCATTTACAATTCTGAAAAATCTTTCAAGGCTCTCAGCAATGCCCTCAGACTTTTCTTGTCTGAAGGCCTCATACTCCTGGTTGAGCATGAATTTTCTATCATCCATCACCTCTTCTGAACCCTCCATGAACACAACTAGGGTGTCCCACATTTCCTTGGAGTTCTTGCAGTGCAGCAGATTCTGGAAGGTTGAATCATTTACTACACTGGCAATAATGTTTTGAGCTCTCTTGTCCATGGAGGCAAGAAGGAGCTCATCTTTGTTTATTTGTTCATAAGTTTTAGGTGTCTGGATGTAGGCATCCAGAACTGAGATTTTTATAGGTATGAAAGGTCCCTCTTTGACTGTGATGTATATCTTAGGGTCAGCAGCTTCCATGAATAGCCTAACCCTTTCCTTCCAGAGGCCAAAGCCTTCCTTTCTACAGATTGGTAACTCCATGGCCCCCAGTTCCTTGTAGTTTACACCAGACCCCATTCTTATGTCTTAAAGCTAACCTTGGAGGTATACTCAGATTGTTAGATCATTTTTGAGCAAACTCCCTCAGATACCACTTGAAAGTTGCTTAACTTAAGGTTAACTAATCACATAGAGGGGGGGGGGGGGGTGAATAGGTCTATTAAATTTCTTTAGTCCTTTTGTTGATTTCTTATTAATCTCTATGTTTTCTTTTTATTGTAAGTTGCTTTTTGGCCACCACTTGAAATAGCTAACCTTGGAGGGGGGGGGGGGGTGAATAGCTAACATAGAGGGGGGGGGGGGGGGGGGGGGGGGGGGTAAATAGCTAACCTTGGAGGTATATTCAGATTGTTAGATCCTTTTTGGCCACCACTTGAAAGTTGCTTAACTTAAGGTTAACTAACCCCATTCTTATGTTTTTTGTTAGATCCTTTTTGAGCAAACTCCCTCAGAGCTAGAGCTTGTCCTTAGCATCTGCAATAAACAAAAAACAAACACACAACAAACACACAATGATTTATAGTGGTTCCCCAATTGGGTACATCCACTTTCCCTCACACCTATCCAACTGATTTGTTGGACTAGACACAAACTCCACCAATATGCTCCTCAGAGCTTACACCTCAGACCCTCAGCCTTACACACAGAATCTTTTTAGAATCCAAACTCAGAACCACAAGGGTTCCTACCTCAGAGCCCTGCAGAGCTCCTACAGCTCAGTGATCCACTGACCACCTACCTCGGCCTTATTTCTAAGGCCTACAGCTCAGGCTCTTCAGCCCTACAACTTCAGGAACACAACCCTACTCTCAGAGTGCTGCAGCACTCCTACAACTCAGTACCTATCCAAGTACCTTCCTCAGTGCCCTTCCAGGCACCTACAGCTCAGCCTCCTTCAAGGCCTATAACTCAGTGAGACACTTATCACCTATAGCTCAGTGACTCACCAGTCACCTATCTCAGCCTTATTTCTAAGGCCTACTACTCAAGCTGGGAGGACAACCCTACTCTCAGATCCACACTTGGATCCTACCTCAATACCCCAACAGGGCACCTACCTCAGTGACTAATTAGTCACCTACAACTCAGATCTAACGACCCTACAACTCAGATTCAGATATACTGAATCCTACAGGAGTTTATACAAAAATTTAAGTAAAATAAAATAACTGACTCAGAGATAAATCTCTGAGTCTACTTTGCTGGACTGAGCAGATATCAGTCCAGCCCACTTGCTGTAGAAGGAATGAGTCTTCTTCTACAGCTAACTTCTTCTTTGCTGCACAGGTGAGCAACTATCTACTGTTGAAAGTTGACTGCCCCTTCACACAGCTAACTTCTTGCTGAATGGATGAATCGGCTTCCTTGTTCTGGAGAGAACAATCCTGCTGAACTTGAAAGAGCTTTAGCTTCCTTTTTTTGCCTTCTGGCTAACTCTGTTGGACTATTACTTTCAAGCTTATCAGAGAAGATGAAGTCCAGCCGTCTCTTGTTTTCTTTTTTTGTTCTGCGTTTTTTTTTTCGTAACCCTAATCCTCTTTTCTTTCTCCTTTTTATATGTGTTGATTTGTATCAACGACACAATTGAGAGTGGGCCTACCCAAGGATTGGTGAGCGCCACCTCCCTCAGAAAAGGACAAAGCAGCTTTCGGCGCCACTGCAGCTTTCCCGCAACGGTTTCATGTAATTTGACTTTGATGACGTCAGTAGTGGTCATCACCATCTGGACTTAGAAAATATTCCAGAACTTCATTAAGCGTTGAGTGATGTTAAGTCACTCAACAATATCTGTCTTGACTCTCAGCACTTCTGGACTTGTGAATTTTCCCTGGCTTTGTCTCAGCGGTTCTTTCTCAGCAGTCTCAACGGTTTCTTCTTAACAGCTGAGACAAGCTTCTGTCTCAGCGCTTTCTTCTTAACAGTTGAGACAAGCTTCTGTCTCCCAGCGCTTTCTTCTCAGCGGTCTCAACACTTTCTTCTCAGCGGTCTCAGCGGTTATGCTGAGACATGCTTTTCAGCTATCTCAGCTGTCTCAGCGCTTTTTCCTTAGTCAACTTTTCTGACTTTAGCTCGACGAATGTTGAACTTCGTTCGACGATTTGTGGGCTGAGCTTGACGAACTCTGAACCTCAAGCTTCTGAATTTAGATCAATGAGTGGTGAGCTGGGCTCGACGATCTGGAGCTGAGCTCGACGAAATTCGAATCCTAAGATCCTGAGTTTAGCTCAAGGAATGGTGAGCTGAGCTCGACGATCTGTGAGCTGAGTTCGACAAACTGCGAGCTGAGCTCGACGAAATCTGAGACCCATACTTTGAAACACATTTGAATTCTCCAACATATTCTCTTTGTTGACCTGTACAATCATGGACTACCTGCATGCATAAACTCAAGCACACATCAAATACATTATGTGTGTATGTCATTGACCCATTTGACTTCTTACAAATCTGGGATATTGAGAGCAATTGACCCAACATCTACCCTCCCGCATTTAACATGCCTAGTGACTAGACTCTCACAACGCCTAACAGGTGCCTCTAATGTTATCCTTTGTACGTGTCCAAACCATCTTAAACGAGCTTCTCGCATCTTCTCTACAATTGGTGCTACTCTTGTCTTATCCCTGATACTTTCATTCCTAATTTTATCCAATCTCGTGTGTCCACACATCCACCTAAGCATTTTCATCTCTGCAACTCCCATTTTTTTTGCTCATGTACACAATTCATTGCCCAACACTCGAACCATAGAGCATCGCGGGTCTAATTGCAGTACGATAAAACTTGCCTGTAAGTTTTAGTGGTACTTTACGATCACATAAGATCTATGACGCCCCTCTCCACTTCAACCAACCCGCTTGGATTCTATGTGCCACATCTTTATCAATACCTCCGTCATTTTGAACTATTGATTCAAGATATTTAAAACACTTACTACGGGAAATATCTTGATCACCCAACTTAATAACGAAGTTGTCTGTCCTTCTTATACTGATAAATTTAAGCTTCATATACTACGTCATTGCCTTGCTCAACCTAAAACTCTTCTTTTCTAAAGTATCTCGCCAATATTCAAATTTTGTGTTTACACCCTCACACATCTCATCAACCAAAACGATATCATCCGCAAACAATAAACACCAAGCTATTGATTGTTGGATACGTCTGGTGAGCTCATCTGAGATAAGGGTAAAGAGATAATGGCTTAAAGCTGAACCTTGATGTAAGCCAACAGTGATATGAAATTCTTGTGTTAATCCTCCAGATGGCCTCACCCTTGTCACTAATTGTGTATACATATCTTTGATTGTGCCAATATATGATATATTTATACTTTTTTTTTCTAAAATTCTTCATAAGATCTCTCTTGGAACTCTATTATAAGCCTTCTCAAGATCAATGAGTCTCCTCAAGTGATGTATAGCTTCCATGGTCAAACTCCCTGATATGAATCCAAATTGATCATCTGAGATGTTAGTTTCTCGTCTTAAGCTTCTTTCTATTACTCGTTCTCATGGTTTCATGGTATGACTCATCAATTTAATTCCTCTGTAATTAACATAATTTTGTATATCCTCTTTTTTATACAAAGGTACCAAAATACTTTCTCTCCATTGGTCTGACATCCTCTTGAACTTCAGTATTTTATTGAAAAAATATGTAAGCAACAAAATTCTTTCATTTCCAACACATTAGTATGGGTATATCATCTGGCCGAACCACCTTTCCATTTTTCATTTTATTTAGAACATCTTTTACATCTGATACTTGAATTTTACGGTAAAACGTTATGTTCTAATACTTCTTTTTTTTACTTAACTGTTTTAAGTTCAATTAATTGTCTTTTGTTTCATTATAAAGTTGATAAAAATATCTTTTTCATCATTATTTAATGTGCACATCCACCGTCAAAACTGTATTTGTCTCATCATTTATGCATTTTACTTGACTTAAATTTCTTGTCTTTCTTTCTCTAGCTCGAGCAACTTTATATTGCGGATCACTCGAGACAAATACAATCTTGAGCTCTGGAGCGATCGAGTGTGCAAACAGTGTTAGATATTTATATATATATATGTCTGTACGTGTGTTAGACCGACTCGACAAATGTTTACGGGTCCGTGTCATACTAGGATCTTGCTCTACGCTGGAAGTACTATAAATACTCATTCCAAACATATATGAGGTATTCGTAAAATACTTTGAGCGGAGTACCCTTCAACATTCTCAAAGTAGCCACAAGGGTTTTCCGCTCCCGAGCGATTTCGCCGTCGTCGCTCTCTTCATCGCGATTTTTCGTTCACGAGTTCCTCCACCGACCTCTCCCTGATTTTCCTGATCGATTTGTGCCTCGCCGTTCGTGGATCTGAGCAGCGCAAGTTCATCCCGTCGCTGTTTTCATGAATCGCTCATCGTCACTGTATATCGGCAAGAGGAGGAAGCTTAGCGCCGTCTGGTTCTTCTCGCCAGCCAAGTCGATCGCGAAGAAGGCGGCGAGATCTGTTTTGCTCGCGCTCGTCGCCTTCTGTGCTACTCTCATATCAGGAGATATCTCTGAGTCGGATCGGCCGGCGAAGCAGTACGCCGCTCCCGTTGCCGGAGAGGATTTCGCCTCCTGCGATTTCACGTACTACTCGGATCTTCAATTTCTGGATCGTCTGTTTCGTTTTTTGGATCTTCAATTTCTTAGATATAGATGAAGAGCAAGCGATCTTGCATTAGAATGGTATTCAAAGATTGAAGGATGTGTTGCTCGATTGGAGTGGAGGAGATCTAGCTGCTGCATATCCCGTTGCCATTGCTCTCAAATCTTTAGGCAGACGATCTACAGTGCTTCTCATCAATTATTTCATTCTTATTTGCTGAGATCGTAGGAGGAAAACAATGCTAAACAACTTTACAACAATTACTTCTGTTCATGTTTTTTTGCTGAATTCGCTCCTTATCAGAGAAATCTCCTATTGACCAAAGGAATTCACTCCGAGATCAGTTGCATTCTGATTTGCTAGTGTCTGATTGCTGAGGAATCCTGTGATTTCCAGTCGGGAGTTAGCTTGAATTTGGTTTTTCGGCGACTGTGCTCAACCAGAGAGGAGCAAACACATTTTTAGATTGGATCCGAAGACCTGCGTTTCGTCTCTGTGTGATTCCGGTGACTTCTTTCTGGTTGTTACTGTTCTAGCTTTAGCGAGATGTCGAAAGTTACCTTCTACGACATCGTCAAGCTACAATCGTTCGACCTCTTCGACTTCCATGCTTGGAAGCTGCACGTCCAACTTGGTATGAAGGAACATGAGATTTTCTACACGGTCCTGAGTGACTTTGCCACTACCAAAGAGGACGTGAATGAAGTTCAGTGTAGAAAAGACGAAGATTTCTGCAGGGACTACCTCCTAAATTCACTGAACCCTAGGCTCGCCCTGACCTACAACGATCATAAGACTGTAAAGGAGATTTGAGATTGCTTAAATACGTACTTCCAGAAGGAAGAGGGGTTGTCAAGGACTCTCCTTGGGGAGAGACTCTTCAATATAAAATTTAATTTAAACTCGTCATTCACCACTCAAATAATTGAACTAGAGAGTCTGCGTCTCAAGTTGGCAGACGATAAGTTCGATATCTCGGATAATCTCTTTGTGTGTATAATTCTTAGCAAGCTACCTCCTGAGTGGTTGACCTTCAAGACTGAAATGCACAGGCTGAAGGAAAAGATCGCATTGGATGAACTCAAAAGGTTCATTCATATCGAGGATCAAAACATTGCGGGCAAGAGCTTGGAACAAGTTGGTCAGTCCTCACAGGCTGTCAACTTCGTTTCTCGACACAGCAAGCCTTGCAGGAAGCCACCAGTACCTAAGGGTGAAGCCTCTGCATAGTTGGCGCCTAAAAAGCCCTCTTTCAAAAAGAAGAGGGATAAGTGCCACAACTGTGACAAGTGGGGACACTGGACGGCTGATTGCAAGGCTCCTAAGAAGAAGAAGGGGGAAGCCCCACAAAATGTGGCGAACATGCTGGTAGATGCCTCAGATCCTAAGTCCTTTGTGGATATGATCGGAAGTTGTCACTGTAGTTCGTCCTCTGAGTGGTGGCTAGATAGCGGTGCTACCTGTCATGTGACGAATGACAGTGGTTTACTCGCTGAGGTCAAGGCGGTATAGGAGAAGGTGGAGAACTGTAATGGAGCAGAGACCGAGGTGACCTATGCTGGGACAGCCGAGCTGGTCTTCTCATTAGGTAAAATTCTTTTTTTGAATAATGTTAAAGTAGTTTAACTAAAAATCTAATTTCAATGAGTCTATTAGATAAGGATGGGATGTCCTTCACAACTCAAAACGGTAGAATGACCTTAACGATTAATTCACATTATTTTGGGTGTGCGTACCTGATCAACGGAATGTATAGACTTAGCTTAAATAATGATAGCATTAACCGAATAAGTTCGAACCTTATTGATCCTAAGTTATTACATAACAGACTTCGACATGTGAATTATAGGAAAATGCTAGATCTAGCTAAGAATCATAACATCCCCTTAGATCTGTCGATTCGATTTGACAAGTGTGAAGTGTGTGCTCAAACCAAAATCACTAGAAAGCCTTTCAAATCGGTTTCTAGAAGCACAAAACTTCTTGAATTGATACATTCAGACCTTTGTGATTTTTGTAGTCATGTCACTAGAGAGGGAAGGAAGTATCTGATTACATTCATAGACGATTTTTCTAGATATTGTCATGTGTATCTGTTAAAATCAAAAGACGAATCTTTTGAGACATTTAAGACCTTCAAGTCTCGTATGAAAAATCTGTTAAACCATGAAATTAAGAGATTTAGAAGTGATCGAGGAGGGGAATATACTGCTACTGAGTTCAAGGAATTCTATACCTCTGAGGGAATAATTCTTGAAACCACGACTCCTTACTCACCCCAGTCCAATGGTGTTGTCGAGCATAAGAATAAAACTTTGACAGAGATGTTAAACTCTATGCTCCTAACAGCTAACATGCCTAATTCCTTTTGGGGAGAAGCAGTTCGTGCTACAAATCACATTCTGAATAGAGTGACTCATTCTCAGCTCACCGCTACCCTGTACGAGCTGTGGTACGGTCATCCTTGTAGATAAAATACTCTAAAGGCTTATGGATGTATTGTCTGTGTGCGTATACAAGACCTTAAGAGGCCTAAGGTGGAACCTAGGACGACAACATGCGTCTATCTAGGTAGTGCAGAAGATAGTGCAGCCGATAGATTTCTCGATCTATCCACGAATATCGTGATAGAGTCTAGAGATGTCATATTTTTTGAAGATAAATTTTTCAAGGATCATGGTTTGTCTGTTTCCGGGTCTAATGATATGATTTCAGAATTTATCGTAGAACATATAGCTGGTCCTTCTGGCATTGCTCCCCAACCATTAGAGGTGGAACCTGTTCCACTTAGAACATCTAAAAGAGAGAGAGAGAATCCCTAATAACTTTGGTGAGAATTTCGTCACCTACCATATAGAGGATGATCCATTCTCCTATCAGGAGGTAATGAGATCTAGAGATTCATTGATGTGGACAAAAGCCATTAATGATGAGATGAACTCACTGTTACATAACAATACTTGACATCTAGTTGACTTGCCGAAAGGCGCTAAAGTCCTAGATGCAACCGAGTGTTAAAGAAGAAACTACATAGTGATGAGTCTATAGCCAGGTATAAAGCGCGTCTCGTAGCTAAAGGTTATAAACAATAGGGGGAATATACTATTTTGATGTTTATTCACCTGTGTGTCACCTATCGACTATTCAAATTCTTCTAGCCTTAGCGTCTATCGAGAACTTTATACTTCATTAGATGGATGTAAAGACAGTCATCTTAAATGGAGAGCTTGATGAAGAGATCTACATGGCATAACCTGAAGGTTAAGTGTAGAAAGATCAAATAAATAAAGTGTGCAAACTATATAAATCAATATATGTGCTTAAACAAGTGCTTATGATGTGGCACATGAAGTTTGACCAGGTGGGGAAGAGCCTCAGATTTCAGTCCAGTCTTTCGGACAAATGCCTTTATCACCCCTCGTTGTCGAATCGAATAGTCATCATATGTTTATATATGTATGATATGTTGATTCTGGGGGTCAGATCTTGGTGTAGTTATGAATATTAAATCCACTCTAGCATAAGTCTTTAACATGAAAGACCTTGGTCCTGTAGATACCCTGTTAGGTATGAAGGTTAGAGTTGACATGGGTCGAGTTACTCTTAGTCAGGCTCATTATATTGAGCAACTTCATTCTTCCTGGGGATATGATAACTGTAGGCCGATTGAGACGCCATTTGATCATAATTTTAAGTTAATTCCTAATGTAGAGACCAGCATTGATCAAGTTAGGTATTCCAAGATAATTGGTAGTCTCATGTATGCCACAAGTTTTACTAGACCAGACATTGCTTTTTTAGTTAGCATGCTTAGTCGTTTTACCAGTAATCCAGACAAAGAGCATTGGGAAGCCCTAGATAGGCTGTTGAGATACCTGAAGGTACTAAAGATCATGCTCTATGCTACACTAGTTACCCACCTTATATGGAGGGACATTCTGATGCGTTGTGGTCTTCAGAAGTCGGGAACAGCAAGTCCACCAATGGATATATATTCACTTTGGGTGGAGCTGCTATCACTTGGAAATCCAAAATATAGACCTGTATAGCATTGTCGTCTATGGAAACCGAGTTATTTGCCTTAGCTTCGGCTGGTGAAGAGGTAGATGGGATCATGAACTTGATTTTAGACATTCCCCTGTCTAAGTTACAAGTCAACTCGTTGAGCTTGTATTGTGATAATCAAGCAGCAGTTCAAGTGTTTAAGAATACCAAAGGATAAACTGGCTGATTCATTGAACAAAGCAATGCCCAGATTGGCTAATCAAAATAGTGGGGAAATGAGACTAAAGGTGGTTTAGTCAGGTCTTAGTTCAACAATAGGCGATTTAGTTCAGGCTTTGCCCAAACGTTTTGATTATTCTGATTTCCTTTGTCAAAGAAAGCATGTTGTGTTCCGTTGAAGCTCTTGGTTGCTGAGCTCAGATCCGGTAAGTTGTTTCATTCCAAACTTGATGTTAACAACTTCACCTAGATTCGGCTTTTGCCTTGGAGGAGAGTGTTATTCCAAACTTGATAACACAATCTGACTTGGTCTTGTCTTTTCTTCTGCAGATTGGTTTCATTCCAAACTTGATGAGTTCCAATTAACTTTAGAAGGACAGTACCGTGACATTCCATATAAAATCACAGATATAGCTGCGGTGTCCAGAAGTCTGAAATCGTTTCGGTTGAAACAGATATCAGGTTCTGAGGTAAAACTATAATAATCTGTGAATGTGTACTAGCAGCCAAATTAAAATAATTAATACTAAGTTCTTTTAGTAGAACAAGATGTTTGCAAATTTACAAGAGATAAATCTCATTTTAAAATGAAATTCTTTGTTGAAATTGCAGGGGCTGCTGGGATAGGAGGAGCACTGGTTGACTGGGATCCAGATCAGGATGATCTTTTAGATGATGAGTTTTAGAGTGTTATTAGTTTATCTTTTGCTACTTCTGTTCAGAGCATTGTTTAGCTCTTTTTTTATGCACTGTTTGTTTGGATTTTCTAGCTCTCTGCTGATTTGTGACGTCAGGCATATAAGGCCTGTGTCTTGTTGTACCTGAGACTATTTGTGTGTTGCAACTAAGTTTTGTTTACTTATGCATGCATATTATTTTGTGCTTAAGTCTAATTTGTTTGAAACAGGTGTTGGACACGGTTGTGTAGTATTCACGGTTGGTTGAACTTTGCACAAACCACCCTCTATCCGATGTCTAGGTTCACGACAGACATAGGAGGAGATTGTTAGATATTTAGTTATATATGTCTGTACAAGTGTTAGACCGACTCAGAATAGGTTTACGGGTTCGTGTCATGCTAAGGTCTTGCTCTACGATGGAAGAGCTATAAATACTCATTTCATACATATATGAGGTATTCGTAGAATACTTTGAGCGGAGTACCCTTCAACAAACAGTCACTGAGAAAATAGACAACAAGCGTTCTAGATACTTGGTGGACTTCTCTTGCGCTCGGAGGCGGAAGCAGAGGATGCTTGCAGTTGATGGGCGGACGTCGAGTGCTAAGCTTGTTATGAATGTCGGGTGAGACGTGTGTTGAGTGTTGACCATGGGGTCTGTGGAGCGCTTTGCACGAAAGAGAACGGTGGCCTTCAAAGGATCTTCAGGGCGAAGATCTACGAAGGAGGCAAAGGTGATTAGTGGATCGTCAAGGCGAAGATCTTTGAGGGAGGAAAATAAGATTCGTGGAGAGCTCTGACACGTAGGTGTGGAGCCGAGGAGGAGAACAGTGAGAATGAGAGTATATGGTCTCATATTTATAAGTTTCAGGGGTGATTATGTTGGTTACGTGATTATCCGCAGACCATAACCACCTTATTTTCTATACGCGGACCATTTTAGTATAGTTTATGACACATATATTTATTATATTTTTCTATGCGCAAAACAACATAATTTCAGCTATTTGTACCCATGCAGAATGGGTGATTACGTCAGCGGTTACAGGAATCATTACCAACACATCAAACAGAGTAGATCGTACGGGGATGATCAAACGACATAGGATAGACATGGTCCGATAGGGTGGCGGAGCAGGGGCCACCCTTACGAAGGGCAGCTGAGCGGGGGACCCCCTCACGCAGGCCCGCGAGTTGGAGGCTGCGTGAGTGTCAGCCTCGCGGATTCTGCGCGGGAGCCGACCTCGCGCGGAAGAAGAGCGGGGGCCGACCTTGCGGAGGTGCGGGCACGCGCTCGGTGGGGGGAGGGGGTCGCAAGGCTGCGGTTGAAGGAGCGGCGATCGGCCGGCCGTCCACGTGCGCTGGACGGATCGTGCGCGGCAATCAGCGTGCATATTGCGCTTGGATTCGGTGCGTGGATCACCCACATGACGATTTTTCCATAACTCCGCTTCGGTTGAGGTAGAAAGCTCGAATTTTCTTCCATCACAAGCAACAGTCTAGAAAGCTTTGTTGGAACAGCAATTTTAGGGATGTCCTGACCATAACACGTGTGCCAAATAACTAAAAATATGCGATGTCATTTTGTGGCCAACGAAACGGAGCTTCAACTCTAAAACAAACGGACCATTAAAGGATTGACCTGCCCAGATCCCTTAACATGTGCAAGAGATTTGGGCTGCCGAAGATGGGTTGTGACTGAAATTCTGACCCGAGTTAGCGCACGTGCCAAGTACTGGCTGGGCCCGCTGGGGGTGAACGGAGGGGCCCACATAACGTGGAAGCCATGTGGGTAGCAAATTATGGGGATGTTCTGCCCCTTCTGTAAATGTTTGTTTTTGGATTGAGAGTGACCTAGGGGGTGAATAGGTCCAATTTAAATCTTGGCTACTTTTTGGATTCTGAGATTTACTTTTCTATGTTTATTACCCCAGTCAGATAAAACAAGAAAAACTATTCAGCAATTTAAAACAATCACAGCACAGCAATCATATCACAACAATCACAACACAGTACACACAGATTTATAGTGGTTCCCCAATTTGTGGGTACATCTGCTTTCCCCCTTCGCCTATCTAGCAATGAACTAGATTCGGCCAAACTCTTCCTTCTTTCTTTACTCAAATTCTCAGATCTTACAGCTTAGAGCCCGGCTGGCTCCTATAACTCAGACTATACAGTCTTACCAGTCAGATCACAAGATCCTACACCTCAAGTTCTTTCTAAGAAGTCTACCTCAGAGTGTATCCACACTCCTATTCCTCAGGCAACACCTGCCCTATAACTCAGACTATACAAGTCTTACGACTCAAATCACAAGATCCTTCGCCGCAAGTTCTTTCCAAGAACTCTACCTCAGAGTGTATCCACACTCCTACTCCTCAGGCACTCCTGCCCTACAACTCAGAACAATTAGTTCCTACAACTCAGAGAAATACACACTTCTCCTACCCCAGGCACTCCGCCTTACCTCAGCCTTTATAACACAGGCTTACAACTCAGAGAAATTGATTCTCCTACACTCAGATCTACAATTAGATCTTACAAGATTTATAATGGTGAAAAGAAATAAATTCTGAATTAGTCACCCAACAAGAGAGAAACGAATGACTGCTTCTTGAACTGATGTTGATAAGTCAGCTTCCCTTGATCCTTGTTGTAATGGATGTGATCCAACACTTTTAAACTTTTCAAAGCTTCTTGAAGATGAAATTAGGGTAGATCTATGCTGAATAATGTTGAAGTCGATTCTTGATCTGGCTTCTCTCCACCTTCTGAATTCTAGCAGATTACTTTTTAGATCTGGGAAGAGATATTAAATTGATGCGCTCCTTGATCTTTTTTTCTATGTGCTACAACTCCAATTGCTTCTCCAATTTTTTCCCACATTGTTTATGTAGAGTTGATCCCTTTATATAGACTCTATCAAAGGTAACCGGCTGATCCAGTTAATTACTGACATCTGACAGTTTTGACAGTTGTCAGATCCTCTGGCTTAATTTCTGCACTTTGGAAACAACTTTGCTTGAAGTGTTGGAACTTTACTGTTGGATGTGTCGACACCAGTTCTGGGTGTCCACACTACTATTGTAGTGATGTCGACATACTTCTGAGTGTGTCGACACAGCCTTCACCTTATCTCGACACAACTGATGTAGAATGTGTCGACATTAGCCCTGGGTGTCGACACAGCTGCCTTCCTGACTGATGGTGTCGACCCAAGTCCAGGGTGTCGATGTAGCTTGCTTCCAATCTTGACTCAGCTTGTGAAGTGTGTTGACACTAGTCCTTAGTGTCGACACAATTGTTCTTTGTCTCGACACAACTTGTGTAGTGTGTGTCGACACTAGTCCTGAGTGTCGACACAGTTGCTTTCTTGTATCATAGTGTTGACCCAAGTCCTTAGTGTCGACACAACTTTCTCCTTGACTCAGCACTTCTTGTTTAAGTGTGTTGACACTAGTCTTGAGTGTCAACACAACTACTTCTTGTTTCAGCACAACTTTGACAAAGGTGTCAACACTTGCCTAGTGTCTCGACACTTTTGTACTTATTTTTATTTGTCTGCACACAAGAACTTAACATTCATCAAATACAACTATGCGTATATCATTGAGCTGAAAGGATTTCTCCAAATTTGGTACAAAATTTCCAATGTACCCAACAATCTCTTCCTATTTGGAGAAGTCATAACCACAATTCAATGATATACAATATGATACTAAAATATGATGATAGAGTTATAAATTTAACAGTGCTAAATAGCATATGAAATGCCATAATTGATAAACACATATATAGAACATAGTGGGACCAAAAGTTTCATTATGAATCTATTCTGGATTACATTTGTTTGACTAGTTATACTAATCTAAAAGTAACAGTACAAAAATGCCTAGAAAATATATTTTAATGATCTTCTGGTTCCTTGATGACTATGCCCTTTTCAGATTATATTTTTGCTTTCACTTCAGGCACCTTGTCATCAGCTATCTTTTTCCCTTTGTCAACATTGGATTTTGAGATATGTTCTGCCTTGAGCCTTTGTCTTTCAAAATAGTTATAAGGATTTGAAAAATATATGCTAGGCTCAACTGAATTAGCAGGTATCTTCCCAGTCTTCAGATCATGTCTGAATTTTTGGATAACCTCTTGCTGCTTCAAATGTTTAGCCCATTCTTGCTCTTGGTACCATTTTCCCTTATCTGTAGCATTGACATTAACTGCTTTCCATGCAGTGAGGATTATTAATCTGGAGGTTGGACTCCATTGCTCAAAGTCTGGTCTAGTTTCAACTTGTTCCCTAAACCTTTTATTTGATAGTTGAACTTCTTTTTCTTTAATCTTAGCAGATTCAGACATCTTCACCTCTTCACATATAACATTTTGAACTGGTGGTGGAGGACTGTACATGTGTTGGACAACATCTTGGATAGCCTCAAATGGAACTTGTGTTGCAGGAGTGTACATGGACTGTCCAGGAGCATGAGTTCCAGTAGCATGAGGTGCTTCAAGTTGAGTTGGTTGACAACCAGACTCAGCAATTCGATCTCCATCATACCATAAGGGAGGATGGCCTAAAGTGTCTCTGATATTGTTGGATATCCAAGTAGCATGCTCAGAATTGACCCTTATCATTACCCTCTCCCCCCTTTATGACTTCTCTTTCTATGTGATCTCTTAGATTATTTTTGTGAAACCTGACTTGTCCATCTAGATAATTTATTCCAGATGTTAAGGAATTCTTGAGTTTAAGTATGTGGTCATCTAATTGTTTGTCAGATGCTTGGATATCTTTAAGTAGTGAGGCTGAATGTGTGGTTAGTTGAGTATCCATCTTTGTTGTGGCAGCAATTATCTTAGTTTCTAGAGCAGAAGTCTACTCAGTTAACTTGACCAATGTTTTTGTATGCATGACAATCATGTTTTCATCCAATATTCTTTGATTTTCAAGGACATATCCTTGTATGACAATCATTTCATCTTCAAGCTTCTTAGCTTCTTGCTGCTGTTTTGCAATATATATCACGTCATTTGCTCCCTTCTGGAAGAAGTCAGTCACGTCTGTTCTCAGGAGATTCACCTCAAATCTAATGGACTTAATGTCCTGAGCCAGTTGCAATTGTAAGTCCTTATTCCTTTCATCAACATATTTCTCAAGGTGAGTTCTTTGCTGGTCTAACATAATTTGTATTTGTATAAGGAGTGAGTTTGAGTCCACTGGATGAGCAGATGCTGGATCAGATTGGATGATCTTCTTATAGCTTTTACTTCTCTATTTTTGGGCAGATAATTTCATTTTCTTTAACTGAATGACTTCTTCTTCTTCAGATTTAGAAGAACTTACCCTCCCAACAGATTGTAAATTTGCACCACTTTCAGTATTTGGGGCAAGTTTTGGTAACTCCCCCTCAACTATTGCATCTTCTCTATCAATAATAATGTTCTCCAAGTTTCTTCATCCTGTTGAACTTCAACATTAGGTGCTGGGTTCTCAGAAGTTACATTTATCTCCCCCTGGATGTTAGTTCCTTTAAACAAAAGAATTTCTTCCACTACCTCCTTAAAGGCAAGATCTTCATATTCTTTCTCAGGAATCTGCACATCTTGTGCAAGTGTCTCAGCTTCTCCCCAACTTTATTCTGAAGTATTTCTACATTAGTCTCTTTGGGGAATTCATCCTCCATCTCTTTCTCAGACATTTCCTATTCAGGAATCTTTGATTGTTCCAGTTCTTGTACAACATCCATAATCATAACATCTACTGCATCCATTTCAGTTTTAGGCAGATTAATGAGGTTCTCCCCCTCAATTGGTTCTTTTTCTAGAATGTTCTCCCACTGTACCTGATCACTTGTTCCAGGTGCGAGTCTTGGAGATCTTATTTGTTCTTCCTCAGCATCCTTATCTGAACTAAACTCTACTTGTTCCTAAGAATCATTGAGGACTCAACTTCCTCTACCAGTGCTTTCTTGCCTTTTATCTCCTTTGTCTTCTTGGGTTCTGAAGTCTTCTTAGACAAGACCCTGTCCCATCTTGACAAAATCCTTAGGTCCATTATCCTCATGTGGTTGATCTTTGTTCCAACTTTCTGGTTGATATTATCTGGAATTGTCTTAACCAGATACATACTAACAAATCTACCCATATTGGGCTTCTGAATCCCTTCTGCATTCTTATCAAACACAACCATGTTCCAATCAGTCTTTATTCTGAAGATAATTCTTGTCATCAGACTAAACATGAAGGTTGAAATCCTGTCATGTGCTGCAGCCTTGCAGAGGATCACCATTCCTACCACTTCAGACAAAAACTTGCCCTGGGAATTCATTCCATTCCTATTTAGTGAACTACCAAACCTAGTGGTTGGAGCCAGTCCACGCCACTCTAAGGCCTCTGAAGTGTTGCTGGAATCCAGTTCATCTTCCTGTGCAGTTCTAGGAATCTGAAAGACTTTAGCCAGCCTTTTGATTGTGACCTTTACTCTTGCTCCATTTACACTGGATTTTATCATGACTGTCTTTGGGTTTAGTGAAGCATTGAAATAGAACTCAGATACTTCTCTCTTCCATATCTTGGTTGGTTCAGAAAGTAGATACTCAAGACCTGCATCATTGACAAGGTCTATCACATTCTTGATCTCTTCTTGTGCGGAGATGAATGCATTTCGCACCAGTTCATAGCCCTCGTTGATGTTGTCATCCATCTTGGGTGCCATTTGAGTTGAGAGAGCTTGAGATTGAGAGGTGTCGAGTAAGGATTTATAGGTCTCGACACTCAGCTAACAGTCTCTCAAGTTTTCTGGTAAGTGTAGTCGACAACTCCTTACACCTCCTATTTATAGTAACTGGCTGCAGAAGGCGAGAAGTCAAGCTGCATTTAGAAATTTTTGAAATATTCCGGAAATGTCCAGTGTCTACATGGAAAACCTACTCTGTCGAGATGTGTCGACTTAAGTTGTGACAAGGTTCATGTCTCTCGACACAGATCTCAGGGTCTCGACACCTTTATGTCTCGACACTAAATTTTAATGTCTCGACACATTGTATATAATCAGTGTCGACACACTGTCTGGTGTCTCGACACACAACTACCTATTGTGTCGACGCACACTATGGTGTCTCGACACTTTACTAATTATCTCGACACAAATTGTGGTGTCTCGACATAATATTTTGACTTAGACAAAGTTTGTGTTCTGAATATAATTTCTTGCCTTATATGAAGTCTTTCTTGGTTATTTAGATTTGTTGACCTGGTTAGTCATCTTTTATAAGTTGTACAAACTTTTGTTGTTAGTAATTGAAAATATTTATTTAATGTTCAACTACCTAGTTCAAATTTAAAGTAATTGAACTTGCTTTCATATAAGGGTTTTGTAAAAATGTCAGCAACTTGTCTTTATGTTAGAGTATATTGTAAGCTAATATTTTCTTTGTCAACATTCTCTCTGAGAAAGTGATATCTAATTTCTATATGTTTAGTTCTACCGTGTGAAACATGATTATTAGCAATAGAAATTGCAGTACTAGAATCACCTAACATAACTGATTTATTTAGATGTACACTATAGTCCAGTAGTTGATGCTGAATCCACAACAACTATGCACAGCAGCTTCCAGCAGATATGTACTCAGATTATGCTATAGAAATTACAACACTTGTTTGCTTCTTGTTGTTACAACTTATGAGTCTTTTCCCTAGAACTGACAAGTTCCAGAAGTACTCTTTTTGTCTTCTTTACACCCTGCAAAATCTGCATCTGTGTACCCTGTGAGTTCAAAATCACTATCCCTAGAATATCAAAGCACAAGATTGGGTGTGCCCTTAAGATATCTCAGTATTCTTTTTATAGTAGTGTAATGAGACTTTTTGGGGCATGCTTGGTACCTAGCACAGACACATGTTGAGAACATAATATCTGACATACTAGCAGTCAAATACATGAGTGATCCAATGATGTCTCTATACAAGGTTTCATCATCTGGTTTCCCTGAATCATCCTTGTGTAGTGACACAGAAGAACCCATTAGAGTTCTCATGGTAGAAGAATTTTTCATACCATACCTCTTAATCAACTCCTTAGTGAACTTAGACTGAGAGATGGATATACCATGCTCAGATTGTCTTACTTGGAATCCCAAAAAAGAACTTTAGCTCACTCATGCTGCTTATTTCAAACTTGCCTTGCATAAGCCTGGTAAATTTTTTACACAGCTTCTCATTTGTAGACCCAAAAATTATGTCATCTACATAATGTAAACTAAGATGTTTAATCCTTTGATGTCCCTAAGGAATAGTATCTTGTCTATCTTTCCTCTAGAGAACTTGTTCTCTATAAGAAAGGTAGACAGAGTCTCATACCAGGATCTAGGTGCATGTTTTAACCCATACATGCCTTGTGCAATCTGAAGACATGGGAGTTGAGTTTAGGGTTTACAAAACCTGGTGGCTGCTCTACATAGACGTCCTCCTTCAGTGTACCACTGAGGAATGCTGACTTTACATGCATCTGGAAGACCTTGTATCCTTTGTATGCTACATGAGTTAAAAACAATCTTATGGCTTCTAACCTAGCTACAGGAGCAAAGGTTTGGTCAAAGTCTATCACTTCCTCTTGTCTATATCCTTTAGCTACTAATCTAGCTTTGTTCTTAACTATAACCCCATACTCATCTAGTTTATTCCTATAAATCCACTTAGTGCATATGACATTGTGATCACTAGGTCTAGGAACTAGACTCCAGACTTTGCATCTCTCAAATTGATTGATCTTTTCTTGCACAGCCATAATCTAGTTGGGGTGTGAATTGACTTCCTCAAACTTTTTAGGTTCTATTTGAGAGAGAAAGCTAGAGTATAGAACCTCATTGTGATGTCTACTCCTAGTAGTCACTCTTATCCTGACATCACATATTATTTGATCAATAGGATGATATCTAAGGTATCTAACTTCTATAGGCAGGTGTCTACCATCACCTAGATCTGCAGGAGGATTAAGATGATTCTCTTCGTCCCCCTGGGCAGTTACAGTATCTTCTATATGAATTTCTACATTATCTATAGTGTGTAACTCTAGATCAGGTGAATCACCTATATTTAAATTCTCCATCCTAGAGTTTACATCATCATATCCCTTGGTGAGTCCTTTCTCTGACCCTCCAAAGATGACTTTTGGTCCATTACTAACTGGAGTGTAATCCCTTAGCAGACTCTTTGTTACAGTCATGTCCCTGGAACAGCAACTATCCAAGTACCATATTGGCCTCCCCGTGGTACTTGGTTCCACCTGTAAACACAGAAAAAATTCACCTTAAACACCCAAATAGTTTTTGGGCTTTGGTTCCTGTTAGGTCTTGCTGTGTGAAACACAACAGACTTTCTAAACAAAACTGGTTGAGTCTTATACGAAGGCGTTGTTGGATTATACCAATAATGTAGGGCAAAATGTCCAACCTTCCCACAACACCAACACTCAAATCGGTTGTATCTTTTCTTTGGTTGCACATTTGAAGTTGTTTTTTTGTGCAACTTAGACTTGACATCCAGCTTCCAAGGTAGTGGTGAAAAATTTACACTCTTACCTTTCAAGTTTTGTTGTGGTGCAATGGGACCAGATCCATGGATTCCTTAGCTTTTTTATTGATCACCCTTTGTGGTGGTTTTTGGTCTTTATTGCTTTTAGATATTTGTCCCTTCCAGCAAGGCACTTTATTGACCATACTAGTAGTGCACTCAGAATTCATGTGTCCAGGAACACATGATCCATTTTTATCTATTAGAAGTTAGATGCTTGAGAGGTAGCTTAACTGGACTCATTGGGGCTTTACCCTTAAGTTCAGACTTCTTAATAACCTTTTTAGTTTTTGCTGCTGGGAAGGTGTTGGGTACATTGAAAATTATGTACCAGATTTGGAGAAATTCTTTCAGCTGAATGATATACACATATTTGTATTTGATGAATGTTAAGTTCTTGTGTGCAGACAAATAAAGCTAAGTACAAAAGTGTCGAGACACTAGACAAGTGTCGACACCTTTGTCAAAGTTGTGCTGAGACAAGAAGTAGCTGTGTCGACACTCAGGATTAGTGTCGACACACTTAAACAAGAAGTGTTGAGTCAAGGAGAAAGTTGTGTCGACACCTAGGACTTGGGTTGACACTATGATACAAGAAAGAAACTGTGTCGATAATCAGGACTAGTGTCGACACACACTACACAAGTTGTGTCGAGACAAAGAACAACCGTATCGACACTAAGGACTAGTGTCGACACACTTCAGAAGCTGTGTCAAGACTGGAAGCAACCTGTGTCGACACCCTGGACTTGGGTCGACACCATCTGTAAGGAAGCCAGCTTTGCCGACACTCAAGACTAGTGTCGACACATTCTACATAAGCTGTGTCGAAACAAGGTGAGCATTTTAATGAATTCAAATAAAGCATTTCTTAGAGCGGTCACGTTCCAACCGAGTGGGATGTCGACATTGTTAATATGCATTTGATCAATCTGATTCTTGGTCAGACCACCTGCAGCAAGGCCAGGACATAGAAGAAGCTGCATATCAAAAAGATAGCTGAACTTGAAATCATTTGCCGTCAGGTTGGTGTTGAGTACTTTCATGTGCACTCTAGTGCCGGTGCCAGTGTAACCATACACTTCGGATGGGTAACAGAGGGCCTTCAATGGGTGGTATCGATCGTAGTAGCGCTCTGACATCGCCGCTCGCAATAGTTCGCGTACGTATGTGCTACGCGGATCAAGATCTTCGACACTGCGTGATGGTGCATCTACTGCAGGTGCGCGTGCGTTACGCATAAGAAGAGCAGACCCATCAACAGGGGTTGAGTCATGAATTTTCAATGGCGTACATGAATTAAGCACATTAGACAGGTTGCTCGCCATTTTGATATAAACATCAATAATGACAAATGTCTTCATCTTCTGGGCCAAAACTTGCACAACGCGAATCAGAACAATGATTGATCGAAACTCTAGGAGAACCTCCTTATCACCTAGACAAGAGAATACCTTGCCTTTCCGACGGAATGCCTCTTTCAACTGTGCGAAACAGATCAAAATACGAACAAGCACATCGTCGATCACACTCCATCGATGGGCGGGGGAGTTTTTCATTTTAATAAGATAATTGAAAGATTCAAACATGTGATCGTCCAACAATGCCTGCAAATCTTCACTTTTGTTGACAGCTTCTACAATTTTCCGGACTTTCTTGATGATTCGACGCGCCTTTGGATTTTTGTTGTTTGCCGCCGGCAGGCACGTTCCAAACGCATCGGACAATGCAAGATGTGTCTAATGCGAGATACACCACTCACGCAGCGTCGGGGAAACAATCTCGAGTGCTCGTTTAATGTCCGATCCAGAATCGGTAGCATTGGTAAGTACGTCTTGGGGCATAACAATGGTGTACTCCTCCATGATGGCTCTGACCCACTGAATAATCAGATCTGAGGCACGTTGCATACGACGCTCATCTGTAGTTGGAGCATAACGGCGGACTGCCATGTTACTACTCCGGTCCTGGCCGCGAACGATGTAGTTGATCCTGCACGCCACGTACTTCTGGTTTGAGAATCTGTTTCTGTACAAATCGATATTAACTGCCATGAAAGAGATCGCGTTGTGGTACCACTCACGTGCCGTTTGGATGTCAACACGAATCAAATTCTTTGCAAAAATATACTGCTCGACCATGAGTTTTGGAACATTGATATTCTTCAGACCACCATCTCCTATAGGTAGTCTGCCGGCCACAATCTTCCATCTATCAGTGGTGAATGCATTAAATGGGATGGAGTGCTCGGTGGCCCATGTAGTAATCATGTACTGAAAACATTAAACATGTATTCAGCTAAACGAGCTTTATGTTAACTTAGAAATCTTCAAATATACCTGAAACCAATGCGTTGGATTTGCTAGGAATGATTCTTGGGAACATTCCAACTGCTCTTTAATCTTTGCAATGTTCGCATTGACGGTCAACGTCTTTTTGGACAAGACAACATGCAATTGATTCAAGTGGGTCGTTGCATTGCTGGTGGATGTCTGGGACATTTTAATCCACATCTGTTTGCCCTCTTTAACACAATTGTCATGCAAACAGAGAAACCAACGGCCGCCCTTGTTATCGGAAACAATAACGACGGCCTTCCATAGAATGGAAGATGCATTCCTCGGCTTAGCTTCAGGTAAAACTTTTCCGACCGGCTTTACGCTCACTGCCTTGAGAACCACGGGCTCCTCTAGGAATTTTTTGATTCGCTCGGAAATGCTTGGGTGGCATGCTTCATCCTCAAACATGTCGTTGACTGTCACAAACATGTTGCCTCTAAATGTAATGAATCTTAAGACTGAAATGCAGTGGAAAAGTACCTGGACGTCAACTTATATTGTAATTAATATACTTATTGTCATGATAAATGAGATTGTTAAATGGATGTTTGAGAAACAAACTATAACAGGGCAATTAATTCATTTTGACCAGAGATTTCAACTGTTTTAATGTCACCTGTCTAGACATTAGTGGTTAAATTATGTTCTAATCTCATTATTATATGTTTTCATTTTAACCCACAAAGTTATCCTCTACCTCAATTTCCCAAAACAGGGCAATCAAATGGAGGAACGCAGGATCGACCTTTTTTTCTCAAGAAAATCTATGCCTTTTCAAGTTCCTGGTTCCAATCCAAACTTGCAGGGCTCTCTAAAAGTCGAGTAACTGATTCAGAACCAAATTGAGGTATAAAATCTGACACATTGGTTTAATTTATCATAATGTTCGTTTCCTGTTTCTCCACTAATATTATTTGAAAATTTCATGCAATGACCATAAATTCAAAGAAGATAAAATGAATCAAAGAAGAGAAGCAAATTCTCACAGGCGATCCGGCAGAAAGAAGAAGGTCGACCTAGGGTTTGGGAGCTACAACACAAGCTTCACAACGAGCAATCCGACAACTCCAGACTCTGGACGGGGAAGATGGTGGTGGCTGGAGTGTCGTCAGGCGGTGGTCGAGTGGATAAACTGTCCGGAAATGGATGGAGAAATGCACGCCGACCCTTAGAAAGCTCCCCAGTGGCGGCGCCGGAACATGACAGGGAGGGAGATCTCGTCGGCGCTTCCGTCGAAGAAGAACGCCGGTCGAATCTCCGGCGAGCAAGGGCGCACGGGAGATCGGGATTGCTGGACAGGAACCGAACGGGAACAATTTTGATGAATTTTCAACCGCCTGTAATTAGGAAGGGGTTTGCTTTTATAGGGGATGGGTTTAGGTCAAAATGGCTATTGACAACCATTTTATATATGAGAGAAGTTTGTTTACATATATATATTTAAGAGAAATAGGCCTTGAAAGTCAACCGGCTGAGGATATGTGATGACAAAATCAAACGGTTAAATTTTTTTTAACTCATGTTATTGGCAGTTCTGGTTAAATTTAAAATGCAATTTAAAAAAATCAAATTAAGCTAGCTAAACCTACCTATAGATAGCTACTTTATAAAAAAATCTTAAATTTTATTTAGCTATAGTTAGCTCTTTTAAATTTTTTTAAATATTACTTAGCTATAATTAGCTGATTAAATTTTTTTTATAATACCCTCTTAGGCTCGACTAGCTGGTCATAACTAGCTGTCCGCAGTGGAAGCATATTGAATCTGCATCACAAAAAAAAAACAACGCAGGGTATGTAGCAGCGGGAATACCGGGAGGTAAAAGTAGGCAATTGCCAAATTTCAGTTCCCAATGACTTTTGTTAATTGTTCTCAGATGTGGCCCCCACTTTCTAATCTCCAAATTGTCCTAAGTGACTTTTTTTAAAATATATATATTATATTTGGAATTTGAAAACTGCCACATCAGCTCCGGAATACACAGATTAATAGATATAATAATATAATAAACCAAAATAAATCCCTATTTTTATACCTTGACAAACTAATATAAAACAAACTGTTATATGAAGAAATATTACTAGCAAGCATTGAAAAAAAAAAAAGCACCCAGGCAGAAAACAAGCATGCAGAAGAAGACTATGAGCTCCATCCTGCAACAATGGCGCTCAATATTTTATAATTTATAATAAATAAACATGCAGAAGAAGACACATGGAGCTTTAATTCAGGAACCTGCATGCAGACTGTCTACTAGCTGATGAACATCTATAAAGCTTTTCCAGCTTGTGTTGTAAGGCCTGAAACTCATGTTTTTTACTTGATTGGTTTGTATGTAATGCACTTTTGATTTTTTTGCATTAATAGATCATAAGTATAGTTTTAAGAGATTGGGCAAGAAATTTTCTATTAGCAAGCGTTATTTTAGAAAGTTGGTTGTTCACAACTAATCTGTCATTCTTAACTTAAAATATTAAATGATCACCAGATTCATGATCTTCTTATCCCCATTTCTTTGGGAAATAGGAAAGATTGATCACACCATCTTTATTTCCAGGAGCTTTTGTTTATAAAATCTAACTTAAATGTTTGTTTTAATGCATGGGAAGATCAAAAAAATGATTTTCTAGAGCGAGAGGACTTCAACTTTGGGATTAGTGGAGCAAGAATCATGTGGAAGGAGATTGGGCGAGACGGCGGCATGGAAGAGAAAATGCACGAGGGAGATATACAAGTCGGGAAAGTTACGGTCCTCCAGCGGTGATGCTGCCGACCAGCAAGACTGATAATTTTCTAAGGGAGGACTTTTGTTTGCTATTGCAGATGGAATATGGAGATGTATGTCATTATTTCAAAGTTCATTGCAATACTACTCACCCAGACAACATCCAAACCAACGCCGACCACCCATACCAACGCCACACTGATGAAACAACCTAGTCGGTGATACTTCAAAGACAATGTGTTTACTACAGCAGGACATCACCGATCCGTAGATGCAAGCGGCGGCGGAGATTCCAGAGGTGTCTGCAACGAGTTTTACATCGTTGACGTCTGTGAAAGCAGGGGATGGTAGTACATCCGCGAGGTAAAAGATTCAACAGTGCGGTGCCGCTAAGTGAGTGTTGTGCTGCTAGGAATTTTACAAATCTAAAAAAATCTTTTTTTCAGTGCGGATGGCAAAAAGTCGAGTGCTAAGATCAACGGCGCCCTTGTATATAAGCATATTAAAGTTCAGTTTAGGGTATGCATGTTTCGGTGGTGTAAGTTCCAGCGGCGGGAATTGAAGCATTGACAATGATGCCGTGGGACATTTTGATGCAGTGGCACTGGAAAATGGAGGGTCACAAACCAGCTTTTTTGTAGGCTTAGCATAACTACAGGTTGCAACACTCTTAATTTTGAAATTACAAAAAAATTCCCTATAAGTTTACATTTCATAACATTCATGCACAAAATACCTTCGTTCAGTAATTCTTCTCGGGGAGCCATTAAATGCATGGATATTCTGAAATACAAGGGAGGTTTTTATAATTTCCAAAGATAGAGAGGTGCAACCTATATTTATGCTATGTCCAAATATATGTAACAGTGTGGCAAAAAAGACTATGAGAGCACCAGGTTGTCCCACATATTGAATATATAAGTGAAAGAGGAAATAGTTATTGGCTCTCATCACCCAACTGCCTTAAACTTTCAGTTTGAAAGAGAAAGTTGAATTTATCATCCCAATACTATTCCCACTCATAACTGACATGCATGTAAAATTTTTAGTAGAATCGACCATTTGCCTTAAAAAATATTTAGATTATGAACTAGTACTTAAGCTTATGGGGGTAGAAAAAGTGTTCCCAATTGGTTAAAAAGTGTTCCCCAATCAATAATC
The DNA here is from genome assembly GCA_039583875.1 of Platanthera guangdongensis. Lineage (NCBI taxonomy): Eukaryota > Viridiplantae > Streptophyta > Magnoliopsida > Asparagales > Orchidaceae > Platanthera > Platanthera guangdongensis. Next base: position 24,414 of record JBBWWR010000243.1, on the reverse strand, counting down.
AATTGATGGAGTTCCCAAAGACGGTTTGACCGAACCCGTAGAGCCCGCTAACGACATAACCGCTCGAGGTGTAACTATTGAAATTTCTAATCAAGCAAATCAACTGGTAGTTCTGGTATCAAGTAAATACTTTCAGAGCTATCAAACTGATCTCTTGATCAAGCGGCAAGCGAGAATTAGGCACAGGAACACTCCAACCGTAAACTGAGGTATGTATCAGAGACAATGAGGAGCAAACACAGATCTTGCATTAATTCACTATCAACTTTTACAAATCAAGGTATACAAGGCGAGACATGATTTCGCCAAGTACAATGAGAAGCAATAAGCAAAGGAAAACTTCAAGCCGGGCGGACTGCCTCGGAGACCGCCGAGTCCGACAAGTCTGACGAGGCCGCCAAGCCGCTGCTGCTACTCTGATCTACGGAGTCCGCACAACCTGCGGACTACCCGTTATTCTGCTGACGCCTGCTCTACAAGCCGTCGCTGAACTGAGTGAACAGACTGCCAAGTCTGCCGAGACCGGCGACCTGGTTATTGAACGAGACCAACTGCTGGAGAGAAAACTGGTTGGCCGCCAAGTGCGACCTGTTGCAATCGCTGATTGTAAACCGCAAGCTTCACTGCTCCCTGACCTTGATCAGAACCAGACACCTAGATTCACAGTGCTAGCCGCACAACCTGCAAGCAGTTAACCAGTTAAATCTCAAACCGCGCGACTTGGAAAACCGAGTCCGCAACAATTGATCTGCGCTCAACTTACTGTTCACTCCGTTACTGTAGATGTGTCGGGTGTGGGGGGGGGGGTCTATTTATAGGCTCGGTGAGGAGTGTGGTCACCGCCCTAGTGAATAGCGTCACCACCCCAGCCCGCAGCTAGCACAAACCTAGTCCGTCGAGTCCGCAAGAACTAGGCCGGACAATCAACAGCCAGGTGCCAAGTCAGGAGAGCAGTCCGCCATCAGGCGGACACCACACCAGTCCGCGTACATCGCAGCATGCAGACACAACAACATCCTTCTTACTGCGTCAGTTCGCATGCTACAAGCGGACAAGGCGCCAGCTCGCACAGCTCGCAACAAGGCTACAGCCCGCCCCATGAGTCTACGACCAACAGGCAGATCGCCCGGTCACAGCAGACTCTGCAGACACATGCGAGCACCCCGGACTTGTCACAGAGTGACCAAGTCCAGCAACCCACCAAAGTACTGGCGCGAGCTCGGCGGGCAGGAACCAAGACCGCCAACTCCATGGACAGTCCGCCATCATGAGTGCAACAATCACCTACTGCATCACCAGAGAACTCGACAAGGACTAATGCCGACCAGTCCGCCACAGCAGACTCCTCGGACTCTAACTGAGTCCGCCACATACCCGCGGACTCACTGCCAGTCCGCCCAGTACTTTAAAGGACGGGCTAACTACAGAACCGCATACTGAGCTAAGCACTGCCATCAGTCCACCAAAGACAGGCCGCCTAGGCCGCTCCAACAGCACCCAAGCCACCAAGTCCTCCCTGGCCACTGACCTCCCAGGCCGCAACCACAGTCCGCCCAGGCCGCGAACTCAGACCGCTCAGTCTGCCTGGTCTGCTCCATCAACCACTTTCACTTCATAATTTTCAACACTCCCCCTTGAAGTGAGAAGTGGTGATCAAGCCCAACAGTCCTCGTAATCTTGTAAAAGGCACCTTCGGCAACGACTTCGTGAAGATGTCCGCGATATTGTCCTCACTCCGCACATGCTCCACCATCAGAGATCCCTCCAACACCTTCTACCGTATGAAGTGGTGCTCAATCTCGATGTGCTTGGTTCGTGCGTGACAAACTGGATTATTCACCAGCTTCAGGGCACTTTTATTATCACATCACAACAGAGTAGTACCGCGCACTTCTTCATGGACGTCCTCTACTAATCTCCTGAGCCAAATGGCTTCCCGAGCTGCCAAGGACGAAGCCTTGTATTCCGCTTCTGTAGTAGAGACGGACACTGAGTCTTGCTTCTTGCTGCACCAAGATATACTCCCTGATCCACAATTGAAGACGTAACCAGATGTTGCTTCCGGTCGTCTGAATCTCCCCCGTAATCAGCATCCGAGTAACCTTGAAGAACAAACTTCGTGCCTCTCCTATACAGGAGACCCATGTCAGAAGTGTCCTTCACATACTTCAAGATATTTCTAGCCTCCATCAGATGAGGCTTCCTGGGTTCCGCCATGTACCGACTTACTCGGCCAACTGCGTAAGCAATGTCTGGCCTCGTAATCGTCAGGTAAATAAGACTCCCAACCAAAGCCCGAAACACCAAAGGATCCGGAAGAATCGTCCCCTCATCCCGCCAAAGCTTGATGCCTGAATCAAATAGAGTAGAGCTACTCTTCCCCTCCTGCATGCTGAATCGCTGAACGATCCGCTCCGCATAACCCTTTTGGGAAACGAGTATCCCGCTCTCCCTCCTTTCCACCTCAAGTCCCAAGAAATGGTGGAGTTCTCCCACGTCCTTCATCTCGAACCTGATAGCTAGCTCTGCCCTGAGCCTAGCTACTTCCTCCTTGGAATTCCCCGTGATGATCATATCATCCACGTACAACAGCACCAGGACTAAAAGGTCCCCTTCTTATTCACGAACAAGCTCGTGTCAGAGTTTGAAGCCAAGTAACCGCATAACTAGAGGTATTCTGCTATCTTCCCATACCAGGCTCGAGGAGCCTGCTTCAAACCGTAAAGGGCCTTCCGGAGCTTGCAGACGTAGTCCGGATGTTCTTCAGAAATATATCCAAGCGGCTGATCCATAAAGATGTCTTTGTCAATCTCCCCGTAAAGAAAACGTTCTTTACATCTAGCTGCCACATCTTCCAGCCCTGGCAAGCCGCCAAAGCTATCACCACTCGTACTGAAGTCATCTTCGCCACAGGACTAAACGTCTCCTCGTAGTCCTCGTCATACTATTGTGAGAAACCTTGAGCAACAAGACGAGCCTTGTACCGCTCGATGCTTCCATCCGCCTTCTTCTTTAGCTTGTAAACCCACTTGCAAGTAACATGAGTAACGCCATCCACCTTGGGCACCAAGTCCCAAGTTTCATTCCTCCTGAGGGCAGCCATCTCCTCATCCATGACATCATCCCACTCCTTTACTCTAGTGGCGTCTTCAAACTTTGAAGGCTCCCGCTAATCCAAGGGCCCTGCGAAGAAACAAGACACGAAGCTCACCGTGTTTCCTTCGCAATAGCGAGCAGGAGGCTTGATTTCCCTCTTTGACCTTCGAAGAGGCTGCTCCTTGCTCACCACCTCTGCTGCTTCTTCAGCTTCAACTCTGTTCCTGGGTACACTAGGAGCAACACTCCCCCTGCTTCCTGAACCAGAAGCTTCATCCCCAGAGCTTGATACCACAGGAGCTCCTGGTGACACAGGCAGCTCCACCTGAAGTTCTTCAGCAGCAACCTTCAGCCCATCATCAACCTTGCTTTCTTGTAGTTCAACAGTGCCTCCTCCATACGACATCAGCTCATCAAAGACTACATCCCTTGATACAAAGAACTTCTTTGTCGCAGGATCCATGCACTTCCACTCTTTCTTCTGCTCATCATAGCCTACAAAAACGAGCTTCCTCGCCTTTGCATCAAGCTTGGTCCTCTGAGCATCCGGGATATGAACATAGCAGGTTGATCCGCACACCCGAAGGTGTTCCACACTAGGTTTCTCCTTGAAAATCATCTCCACGAGAGACTTCATATTGATCAGACTTAGAGGCATCCGATTGATGACATAAGTAGCGTAGGCCATTCCTTCCGCCCAGAAGGACCTGGGAATACCCCTTGCATGAAGCCAACACTTGCAAGTTTCCGTCAAGTGACAGATCTTCCTCTCCGCAACTCCATTTTGTTGTGGAGTGTGAGCACAAGTAAGCTCTCTCTGGATCCCGTGCTTCCTGCAGAAGTTAGAAAATTCGGAAGAGACAAACTCACCACCGTTGTCTGATCTAAACTTCTTGATCCGCAGCCCAAACCGGCCCTTCACTAGCTCCTGAACTCCACAAACAACTGGAAAGCTGCCGACTTTTCCTTCATAAAATACACCCAAGTGTATCTTGAGTAATCATCAATCAATATAAGCATATATTTGCTGCCTCCAAGACTAGCAGTCACTGTTGGCCCCATCAAGTCACCATGGATTCATTCCAATGGTGTCTTGCTTCTCGTTTGAGACTTATCAAACGGAAGGCGATGTCCCTTGCCGTACTGACACCCTGCACAAACGTGGCCATCCCCGTAGGACAACTTCGACAAGCCTTTCACCAGGCTCCTCACCGACATAGCTTTGAGCTTGTCCATCCCTACGTGCCCGAGTCTCTCATGCCAGATAGCCGCGCTATCATTGACCCTCATCCGATCAACATAAAAGCTTGTTGATAAGACAAACAAGTCTCTTACCCTTCTCCCTACATGAGCAACATCAGCCTTAACCGCTGGTACGTTGCGGAGAAACTTAACTTCTGTTGGGCCAAACAGAACATGATAGCCCGCGTCGACTGCGTTGGTCACCGAGAAGAGGTTCTTCTTCATGCCGGGAACGTGATACACGCTTCTTAGGGTAAGTTGACCCTGAGCACTATCCAAAGAAACAACGCCCTTCTTCTCTATAGAATGAACATAATCATCAGCTGTAATAATTGCTTCATTACCTGAGAACGGTTGTAGAGATGTGAACTTCGACTCGTCTCCAGTGAGGTGATGAACACACCCCGAGTCGACTATCCAGTCATCTTAGTAGTCAACGGTGGAAAGAGCACGAACACAAGTGCTTGTTAAGAAGGCTCCTCCACACCCGACTTCCTCAGAACTGGAACAAGCTCCCTCCTTGCCTGCAACATGCCCAGGTTGCAACTTGACCATGCAGTCGCGCTTGAAGTGGCCTGCTTGGTTGCACCTGTAGCACTTCAACTCTTTCTTCCAATTCTTCTTAGGAGCAGAGCTCCTCTCTTGCTGATAAGAGGTTGAAGGCCCTTCTTCAGCAGCAGCATGCTTCTTCTTCTCCCATCTCTTTTTCTTCTTCTTCTCAGAAAAGAGAACTTCACTACCTCCTTCAGAGATAGTCACTCCGGCCATCTTCCTCGCCAAGCTCTCCTGTGACGCTAGCTGGTTTTCCAGCTCCAGCAGAGACGGCTGAGTTGCCCACCCTTGCACGGAAGTCACAAAGACCACATATTCCTTCCGCAGCCCGCGGACTATGTGCCTTTTCAACTTTGCTTCATAGTTGGGCTCATCAGGTCTAATGCTGATATTTCAGCGCACAGGTTCTTCATCTTCAGAAATAACTTCGAGATGGAGAGATCACCTTGAGTTGCCTTGGCCAACTCATTCTCCAGGAACTGCAGCCTAGCCACATTCTTCTTGTTAAACAACCCATCAATGGTTGTCCAAATCTCCGCAGCAGACTCACATCCTAAGATGTGATCAAAGTGCTCGTGTGAGACAGCCCGTTTGAGAGCAAACTCTGCCATAGCATTAGTTCTTCTCCAAACTCTCACTTCTTCAGCAGTTCCAGTAGCAGCAATAACCTCTTGTTTGTCGTCACCACCGAAGACCTCCCATAGCTCCTCACCCAAGAGATAGCTCTTCATACAGGACTTCCACTTCTTGAAGTTGGTCGATGTAAGAAGCTCAATGCCAAGAACTCTCTCGTAAGCTCCCTCCATTGCAAATCACCACTGATCACAAAGCTTCCAGAAGCGCAGAGCACAATCTGAGGTTGATCACCGCTCACTGCTCAAGCCACTGTTTCCTCTGATACCATGTTGAAATTTCTAATCAAGCAAATCAACTGGTAGTTCTGGTATCAAGTAAACACTTCCAGAGCTATCAAGCTGATCTCTTGATCAAGCGGAAAGCGAGAACTAGGCGCAAGAACACTCCAACCGTAACTGAGCTATGTATCAGAGACAATGAGGAGCAAATATAGATCTTGCATTAATTCACTATCAAATTTTACAAAGCAAGGTATACAAGGCGAGACATGATTTCGCAAAGTACAATGAGAAGAAATAAGCAAAGGAAAACTTCAAGCCGAGCGGACTGCTTCGGAGACCGCCGAGTCCGCCAAGACCGCCAAGCCGCTGCTACTTCTCTGATCTACGGAGTCCGCACAACCTGCAGACAACCCATTATTCTGCTGACGCTTGCTCTACAAGCCGCCGCCGAACTGAGTGAACAGACCGCCAAGTCCGCCAAGACCGGCGACCTGGTTATTGAACTAGACCAACTGCTGGAGAGAAAACTGATTGGCTGCCAAGTGCGACCTGCTGCAACAGCTGATTGTAAACTGCAAGCTTCACTGCTCCCTGACCTTGATCAGAACCACACGCCTGGATTCACAGTGCTAGCCGCACAACCTGCAAGCAGTTAACCAGTTAAATCTTAAACCGCACGACCTAGAAAACCGAGTCCGCGACAATTGATCTGCGCTCAACTTACTGTTCACTTCGTTACTATAGATATGTTGGGGGGAGGGGGTCTATTTATAGGCTCGGTGAGGAGTGTGGTCACCGCCCTAGTGAATAGTGTCACCACCCCAACCTATAGCTAGCACAAACCTAGTCCGTCGAGTCCGCAAGAACTAGGCCGGACAACCAACAGCCAGGCGCCAAGTCAGGAGACCAGTCCGCCATCAGGAGGACACCACACTAGTCCGCGTACATCACTGCATGCAGACACAGAAACATCCTTCTTACTGCGTCAGTCCGCATGCTACAAGCGGACAAGGCGCTAGCTTGCATAGCTCACAACAAGGCTACAGCCCGCCCCATGAGTCTACAACCAACATGCAGATCGCCCGGTCACAACGGACTCTGCGGATACATGCGAGCACTCTGGACTTGTCACAGAGTGTCCAAGTCCAGCAACCCACCATAGTACTTGCGCGAGCTCGGCGGACAGGAACCAAGACCGCCAACTCCATGGATAGTCCGCCATCATGAGTGCAGCAATCACCTACTGCATCACCAGAGAACTCGAAAATGACCAATGCTGACCAGTCCGCCACAGCAGACTCCGCGGACTCCAATTGAGTCCGCCACATACCCGCGGACTCACTGCCAGTCCGCCTAGTACTTAAAGGACGAGTTAACTGCAGAACCGCAGACTGAGCTAAGCACCGCCATCAGTCCGCCAAAGACAGGCTGCCCAGGCCGCTCCAACAGCACCCAAGCCACCAAGTCCTCCCTGGCCACTGACCTCCCAGGCCGCAACCACAGTCCGCCCAGGCCGCGAACTCAGACTGCTCAGTCTGCCCGGTCTGCTCCATCAACCACTTTCACTTCATAATTTTCAACAGTAACTACCATCATTGCCGCCGTGGTGGCCGCCACCGTCTTCTCCACCATGTAGCCCAGTCGGACCTCAACGGCTGGTGTGTCCGAACTCAACGCACAGCACCAGCACCGCGCGGCTTTGGTCGCCGCCCCCAAAGAGGGCAACCCGTTCTTCGCCAGGGCTGGGAAGAGACTCGGCCGCCCGCCCCGTGCCGGCCCCCTGCGTCAAGGGAGGCGCCGCCCGGATGGGGAGGCCCTCTAGCCACTCGACCTAGGCGGACAGTTCTCTGCAAAAGGCAGGGGACAACATGGCTGCCCAACCCTTGTTAGCCCTCGCCTCGAGAGGAAGGCTGCCCAACCTAGGCGGGCGGGCGGCAACATCCCCCCTCTCCCTGTTTCAAGTGGAAGGCCGCCCAGGACAGGGAGGCCCTCGAGCCGCCCGACCTGGGAGGCCAGATTTCTATTAAGGGTGGGCGACAACACCGCCACCCACCCCTTTTGAGAAAAATAAAAGCCCAGGTTGGGCGGCCAGTTCCTTGCCTAAGACTGGAAGCAACATGGATGCATGCCCCTTGCCGGCCCCCACAGTGGGGGCAGGGCCATCCAGGACCAACTGGCCTCCTCCGTCTGCCTCCCTCGTCAGGCCAACCCTCCCCTGACGGGGGAGGCAATTATTTTTCCGGCGAGGGAGGTTATTTTCTAGCTGGGGGTAGTCTCGTCATTTTCGTAAATATGATGATCTGCGTGCCCCCATTTCAGAAGATTCTCTTGTTCTGACCCGTGGTTATTGGGAGAAATTACCAGATCACCCCTCCTAAACTCTATAAATAGACACTTACTCCCTCTCATTTTCATTCTCTTCTCCCCAAGAAAATCCTCCTACGGATTTTCTCTCTCCTCATCCATTTCTCTCTCTACGTCCACTTGTGTGCGCTCCCCCTCTGTGCACATCCCTCGGAGAACTCCGCCGTCAAGACCGTCCAAGCGCGCCTCCACGCGCCCCGTCTTCAAGACCATCCAAGAGCGCCTCCGTGCGCCCCACCATCAAGACCGTCCAAGCATGCCTCCGCGCACCCCGCCGTCATGACCGTTCCAAGCGCTCCATCGTGCGCTCCGCCGTCCAGACAGCTCCAAGCGAGTCTCTGCACGCTCCACCGTGACCACCAAGTATCCTCAATGTCATCAGACTAAGCCCACTAGAGCGCGCAAAGTTCATGTTCCCCACACCACCAGCATTTTACAATAGCAATTTCAGATCCCGCCAAAGGACCGCTCAACTGCAGTCCGGCGCGTAGAACGCTTATCATTCCCAGCACCCTCGGGCCTCAACTCAGCAGCAAACTCGTCGAGCAGCGACAAGTCAGCCATTCCAGGCTCATCCAAGTGCGATAGGAGATATGCCCCAGTCACCAAGATGAGCGTAACAAGTCGTACCCACTTCCGAGCATCGGCAAAGGATTCCAAAGCGCGGCCAATGGATCGCTGCCCATAACTCACAAAGATGCAGTGGTGTCCGCGGAGTCCGCATCTGTGTGGACGGTGCCTTGGTTTTTGCCGAGCTCTCCATGATGCAGTGGTTGTCGCACATCCTGCGGCGGACTGTCCTGCTGGTTGGCGGACTGGAGCTTTTGTGTCCACCGTGCTTGCGGTAGTGCTTGGTGGGCTAGACTTGGTCATTTGCTATGACATGTTCTCGGTGTCCGCAGTGTCCGCCGAGTTCGCAGTTGACCAGGCGGACTGCCTTGTGGTTGACTCATGGCGGGTTATGGCATTGATTGCGAGCTCTGCAGACTGGCTCCTGAGTCTGCATGCTATGGTTTTGCGGGCTGGCGCGCTTGTGTTGCGGGGATGTCCGCCTGCTGCTATGAGTGGCGGTCTAGCGCTGTGTTTGCATTAGGCGGGCCGACTTTAGTTCTAGCTCCTGGAGGTTTGGTCTGGCGAAGTCCATGCGTACTTGGCGGACTGGGTTGTGTTAGCGCGCGGGTTGGGGCGGTGACGCTATTCACTAGGGTGGTGACCACACTCCTCACCTCGCCTATAAATAGGACCCCCCGGCACGTCTACAGTAACTGAGTGAACAGTAAGTGGGGCTTGGGCAAATTGTTGCGGTCTGGTTTTTTCTGTCCGTGCGGTTTGAGTAGAGCTGACGGTTTGCTGTGTGCAGGTCCCGCGACTAGCTTCAAGGAGCCAGTAGTTTGGCTTTGACTTCGGTCAAGTGCTGTGAAGTGTGCGGTCTCTGCGGTCTCAGCAGGTCGCTCTGCGGCTTGTCAGTTCTCCGCCTCAGATTTATCAAGTTCCAATAACCTGTCTGCCGGTCTCAGGCGGGTAGGCGGTCTATTCTTCAGTTCATCAGCAGTAAGCGAATAACGTTGTATACACGCGGCCTCGCGGTCTCAGGCCGACTCCGTATTCTATTCGGTGTGTAGCAGCAAGAGCTCGGGCGGCTTCAGCGACCTTGGCGGAGTCGGCGGTCTCGGCGGTCTGAAGTTCTGTCCGCCCGACTTGGTTTGTACATTCTATTGTTAGCTTGTGTACTAGCGAAATGATGTCTCGCTATGTATACCTCGCCTTGTAAAGAAGTGTAATGAATATAAGATCTGCTTGTTCTTCCATGTGCATGTTGTGTGTTGAGCTTGCTCCTTGGGTTTCTGCATGATCAAAGTGTGAATTGGGTAGTGCTGAGAATATTAATTTGGATTCAGGCTATCTTGCTGACCACTTTGAAAAAATTTAACATGGTATCAGAGGGAGGTTCAGTTGCTTGAGCGGTGATCAACGGTTGCTGTTGCTCTGTTGTTGCTCTGTGCTTCTGATAAGCTTGATCAAAGGCCGTTGCAATGGAAGGGAGCTATGCAAGGGGTCTTGGCATTGAACTCTTGACCACGAATAACTTCAAGAAGTGGAAGTCATGTATGAAGAGTTTTCTTATTGGCGAGGAGCTATAGGAGGTCATCGGTGGTGACGACAGACAGGAAGTAACTGCTGCTTTTGGAACTGCTGAGCAGGTGAGGCTCTGGAGGAAAATAAATGTAAAGGCTAAGTTTGTTCTCAAGAGTGCTGTTTCACCAGAGCTGTTTGATCATATCATTGGATGTGAGTCAGCTGCTGACATTTGGACAACTATTAATTAGTTGTTCAATAGGAAGAACGTGGCGAGGCTCCAGTTCTTGGAGAATGAGTTGGCAAGGGCAACTCAAGGAGACCTAACCATCTCCAAATTCTTTCTGAAGATGAAGAGTTTGTGTGCTGAGCTGACAGCTCTTGATCCTGATGAGCCTATCTCTGAGGTTAAATTGAAGAGACACATAATCTGCGGCTTGCGGAAGGAATATGTTGCTTTTGTTACATTAGTTCAAGGCTGAGCCACTCAACCATATCTGCTGGAGCTTGAGAATCTGCTTGCATTACAGGAAAGTTTAGCAAGGCAGATGGCTGGAGTTACTGTCTCTGAGGAGAGTAGTGAAGCACTCTTCACGGGCAAGAAGAAGAAGAGGTGGGAAGGGAAGAAGAAGCAGGTCGCTGCTGAGAATGAGCCTTCAACTTCTTATCAGCCAGAGAGGAGCGCTTCTCCAAAGAAGGACTGGAAGAAGAACTTGAAGTGCTACAGGTGTCATCAGCGAGGACACTTCAAGAGAGACTGCAAGGTCAAACTGCAGCCTGGGCATGCTGAAGACAAGGAGGAAGCTTGCTCTAAGAGTGAGGAAACTAAATGGGGACGGAGCCTTCATGACGGGCACTTGTGTCCGTGCTTTGTCAGCTATGGACTTCAATGACGAGTGGATCGTGGACTCCGGGTGTGGTCATCACCTCACCGGAGACAAGTCGAAGTTCTCTTCCTTGCAAGCATACTCAGGTAATGAAGCTATCATAACTGCTGATAACATTGTTTATGCAGTAGAGAAGGAGGGGGTTGTGTCTTTGGGTAGTGATAAGGGGACACTCACATTAAGGAGTGTGTATCACGTACCGGGCATAAATAAGAACCTCTTCTCTGTGACCAACGCGGTCGACGCGGGTTATCACGTTCTGTTTGGGCCAACAGAAGTGAAGTTCCATCGCAACGTATCAGCGGTTAAGGCTGATGTTGCTCATGTGGGGAGGAGAGTTAAGAACTTATTTGTTCTTGCAACTAACTCTTATGTTGATCAAATGAGAACAAACGATAGCGCTGCTATCTGACATGAGAGGCTGGAGCATGTACGAATGAACAAGCTGAAGGCTATGATTAGTAATAGTCTTATGAGAGGCTTGCCTAAGTTGTCCTCTTTTGGTGACGGGCATGATTGCGCGGGATGTCAATACGGTAATGCACATCTCCTTCCGTTTGATAAATCACAAACAAGGAGCAAGAGACCATTGGAGTGCATCCATGGAGACTTGATGAGACCAACCGTCACTACAAGCCTTCGTGGGAGCAAATACATGCTTGTGCTGATTGATGACTACTCAAGATACACTTGGGTATATTTCTTGAAAGATTAGTCTGAAGCCTTCCGATTGTTTGTGGAGTTCAAGGAGTTGGTGGAGGGCCGGCTTGGCTTGCGGATCAAGAAGCTCAGAACAGACAATGGTGGTGAGTTTGTCTCCTCCGAGTTTTCTAACTTCTGCAGGAAGCACGGGATCCAACGAGAGCTCACTTGTGCTCGTACTCCACAACAAAACGGAGTAGCGGAGCGGAAGATTCGTCATCTGACGGAGACTTGCAAATGTTGGCTTCATGCGAAAGATTTTCCTAGGTCCTTCTGGGCAGAGGGGATGTCTTGTACTTCTTATATCATCAATCAGATGCCGCTCAGCCCAATCAACATGAAAACTCCTTTTAAAATGTTGCTGAAGGAGAAGCCGAGTGTAGAACACCTTAGGGTGTTCGGATCAACTTGCTACGTGCATGTCCCGGATGCTTCAAGGACCAAGCTTGATGCGAAGGCAAGGAAGCTTGTCTTTGTTGGCTACGATGAGCGGAAGAAGGGATGGAAATGCATGAACCCAACGACGAAGAAGTTTGTTGTATCAAGAGATGTAGTCTTTGACGAACTGATGTCGTATGGTGGAGGCTCGGTTGAGCTTTCTGAAACCAAGGTTGATGAAGAAGAGAACGTGGCTGCTGAAGTTCTAGGAGAGGAGCTTGTTGTTTCACCAGCAGCTCCTGTTACTTCAAACTCTGAGGCTGAGCCTTCTGGCTCAGGAAGCAGACGGAGTATTGTTCAATGCTTGCCCCATGTAGGAGTTGAGCTTGAAGAAGCAACGGAGGTAGTGAGCAAGGAGAAGACCTTGCGAAGGTCGAAGAGGACTATCAAGCCACCTGCTCGGTATTGTGATGGGAATGCAGTGAGTTTTGTCTCCTGCTTCTTTGCAGGTCCTCTGGATGAGCGAGAGCCTGCAAACTTCAATGAGGCCACTGGAGTTAAGGAGTGAGATGATGCCATGAAGGAAGAGATTGCTGCTCTCAAGAAGAATGAAACCTGGGATCTTGTGCCCAAGGTTGATGACATTACACCGGTGACTTGCAAGTGGGTGTATACGTTGAAGAAGAACGCTGGTGAGAGCATTGATAGATACAAAGCTCGCCTGGTTGCTTGAAGATTCTCACAGCAATATGGAGAAGACTATGAGGAGACTTTTAGTCCAGTTGAAAAGATGACTTCAATTAGAGTGGTGATCGCCTTGACTGCTTGCAAGGGATGGAGAATGTGACAACTTGATGTGAAGAACGCTTTTCTTTACGGAGAGATTGACAAAGAAATCTTCATGGATCATCCACTTGGATTTGTTTCTGAAGTTCATCCGGACTATGTCTGCAAGCTCATAAAGGCTCTCTACGGGTTGAAGCAAGCTCCTAGAGTTTGGTATGGAAAGATAGCAGAGTACCTTCAATTCTGTGGTTATCTTGCTTCAAACTCAGATTCAAGCTTGTTCATCAAGAAGAAGAGAGAGCTTCAAGTCTTGATACTGCTGTATGTGGATGACATGATCATCACAGGGAATTCGGAGGAGGAAGTAGCAAGGCTCAGGGCTGAGCTTGCTATACGCTTCGAGATGAAGGACTTGGGAGAGCTTCATCACTTTCTCAGTCTTGAAGTGGAGAGGAAGGAGTGCGAGATTCTCATTTGCCAGAAGGGATATGCGGATCGCATTGTGAGTCGATTCGGCATGGGCGAAGGGAAGAGATGCTCTACTCCACTAGAACATGGGCTGAAGCTTCGACGGGATGAGGGAAGGGTTCTTCTTGATCACTTGGTGTTCAGAGCTCTTGCTGAGAGTTTGATCTATCTGACGATTACTAGGCCAAACATAGCTTATGTTGTTGGCCGAGTAAGTCGGTTTATGACTGAACCAAGGAAGTATTATCTGGTAGTGGCAAAGAATATTTTGAAGTATGTCAAGACAACTTCTGATATGGGAATCATCTATAGTAGAGATGCGGACTTTGCTTTGCTTGGATACACGGATGCTGACTATGGTGGTGACTCGGATGATCGGAGGTCGACTTCGGGTTATGTGTCCACTTGTGGATCAACTTGCATTTCGTGGTGTAGTAAGAAGCAGGACTCCGTGTCCGTGTCTACTACGGAAGCTGAGTATAAGGCTTCGGCCTTGGCTGCTCGGGAAGCCATCTGGTTGAGGAGGCTTATAGAGGATGTTCATGAAGAAGTGCAAGAGCCTACTTTACTCCGGGGTGACAATGAGAGTGCTCTCAAACTGGTAAACAATCCAGTGTGTCACGCAAGAACCAAGCATATTGAGATCGCGCACCACTTCATAAGGGAGAAGGTGTTGGAGGGATCTCTTCTGGTCGGGCATGCTCGGAGTGATGATAATCTTGCTGACATCTTCACGAAGCCGCTGTCGAAGGGGCCATTTCAGCGGTTACGAGGCTTGCTTGGTTTGATCACCACTTCTCACTTCAAGGGGGAGTGTTGAAATTTGTGAAGTGGAAGTGGGTGATAGGCAGGCCGGGCGGTTTGAGCGGACAGAGTCTGCGGACTGGGCGGACTGCTGGTTGCGGCCTGGGTAGAAAGGCCTGGTTGGACTTGGCTTGGCTGTTCTTGTGGAGCAGCCTGTGCGGCATGTGTGTGCGGCCTGTATCTGCGGCCTGGGAGGTCTGCTCGTTGCGGCCTGGAGGTTGGCTAGGTGGCTTGACTGTTGAGTAGCCTGTGCGACTTGAGCGGCCTGGTGTACGTCCTGAGCGGTCTGCAGTGCGGCCTGGTTCGCCTATGGCCAAGGATGAAGGGATTCAAGCGAAGCGGCCTGAGCGGACTACAGTTCGCGGCCTATAGGCGGTGCTCCTCTAGATCTGCGGCCTTGCAGATTTGCAAGCTGTTGTGTAGCCTGGCGGATTGAAGATTGTATCCGCGGGAGTATTGCGCGGACTGGTGTCAGAGTCTGGCAGTTGGCCGGTGTTGGAAGCTATGCGAGTAAGGCTTGCGGGCTCTGCCTTATGCTGCACCTTGGTGTCCGCGGAGTCCGCATCTGTGTGGACGGTGACTTGGTTCTTGCCGAGCTCTCCATGATGTAGTGGTTGTCGCTCATCCTACGACGGACTGTCCTACTGGTTGGCTGGAGCTTTTGTGTCCGCCGTGCTCGCGGCAGTGCTTGGTGGGCTGGACTTGGTCATTTGCTATGACATGTTCTCGGTGTCCGCAGTGTCCGCCGAGTTCGCAGTTGACCAGGCGGACTGCCTGGTGGTTGACTCACGGCGGGTTGTGTCATTGATTGCCGAGCTCTGCGGACTGGATCCTGAGTCCGCATGCTATGGTTTTGCGGGCTGGCGCGCTTGTGTTGCGGGGATGTCCGCCTGCTGCTATGAGTGGCTGTCTAGCGCTGTGTTTGCGTTAGGCGAACTGGCTTTAGTTCTGGCTCCTGGAGGTTTGGTCTGGCGAAGTTAATGCGGACTTGGCGGACTGGGTTGTGTTAGCGCGCGGGCTGGAGTGGTGACGCTATTCACTAGGGTGGTGACCACACTCCTCACCTCGCCTATAAATAGGACCCCTCGACACGTCTACAGTAACTGAGTGAACAGTAAGTGGGGCTTGGGCAAATTGTTGCGGTCTGATTTTTCCTGTCCGCGCGGTTTGAGTAGAGCTGACGGTTTGCTGTGTGCAGGTCGCGCAGCTAGCTTCAAGGAGCCAGGAGTTTGGCTTTGACTTCGGTCAAGTGCTGTGAAGTGTGCGGTCTCTGCGGTCTCAGCAGGTCGCTCTGCGGCTTGTCAGTTCTCTGCCTCAGCTTTATCAAGTTCCAATAACTTGTCCGCCGGTCTCAGGCGGGTAGGCGGTCTGTTCTTCAGTTCATCAGCAGTAAGCGAATAACAGTGTGTCCGCGCGGACTCGCGGTCTCAGGCCGACTCCGTGTTCTATTCGGTGTGTAGCAGCAAGAGCTTGGGCGGCTTCAGCGACCTTGGCGGAGTCGGCGGTCTCGACGGTCTGAAGTTCTGTCCACCCGGCTTGGTTTGTACTTTCTGTTATTAGCTTGTGTACTAGCGAAATCATGTCTCGCTATGTATACCTCGCCTTGTAAAGAAGTGTAATGAATATAAGATCTGCTTGTTCTTCCATGTGCATGTTGTGTGTTGAGCTTGCTCCTTGGGTTTCCGCATGATCAAAGTGTGAACTGGGTAGTGCTGAGAATATTAATTTGGCTTCAGGCTATCTTGCTGACCACTTTGAGAAAATTTAACAAGATGCTCTTGCTTACTCCTTGATGCAGTATGAGGAGAGCCTTTGCTTCTTGCTTGGCTTCTTCCCCATCAGCTTTGAGCTTAGCAGGATCTTGTTCTTTCTCCTTCCCTTTGGATGATGCGGCCGTCTCCTCCTTCCTCCCTTCTTTCACTAGCTCCCAGAGCCCTTGGGATTGAAGCAGAAGACGAATGTGGGTGGACCAAAACTCATAATGTTCCCCATCAAAAATGGGTACATCGGATTGGGTAAATTGAAACATGTGGGTGGAATTTTGAGTTACCATATGATGAGTAGAGATATCGGGAAGAATATGAAGTTTGCTTCAAAGGATTACAACCTCCCTTTGATATCACTGTTGTGACATGAGGGCCAAGAGAAAATAAAAAAAAAACAAATTCATAGAGGAAGAAATCGGGAGATAAAAATTGACAACTCATTCATTGATTTTCATTACAACATTTTGCAGGTGCAATACATACTTATATAGAGAAAGTAAGCATCATGTTACACGATGGGAAAATAAATTTCTTCAGGTTCCAATGTTGGCTGCTTCGACTTCTTCAGTTACAGGTAATCGTTGCTTTGTTTTCTGCAACATCTGTCATCAAGATGTCTTCTCCCTGTGCTCCTTCCTGTTTCTGACGCCTTGGCTTCTGGTTTGGTTTTATACTCTCTGCATTAATTAATTCGACAAATGATACCAAAATATTGCAGAGAAAAACTGGAGAGGAGAATCCTGCTGGGGCAGATAGGAATGAGAGAACGAAAATTGATTAAGGCTCTGTTTGTCACGGTGGAGGCGGTCATGAATGCGGTGGTTATGAACTGTTGTTCATTAATTCCCAACCCCACCTTCAAAACTTCATCCACTTCTATGTTCACAATTAGTTTTCTTTTCTAATTGGTGATCATAATCATATTCATGTCAAACACACATTTTTTGATGATGGTGGCATTTTTGTTCAAACTCACCGGAGCAAAACTAGCCACCCCAAACGGAGCCTAAAAGAGGAGACCCAGGATTTCAAGAATCAAAAATACTTTTGATTAAAGATAGGTTACTGATTTTACTCGGCAGAAACTACAAAGCTTCAAAATCAAGGAGGAACAACCAAAAATAACCCATTAACATGCTTCAAAATCAAGGAGGATACATAATCATCAGGAAGAGAATGAAGAGCATGATAGATGGAGAAGATATACAAAGAGATAGGAGAGAAAAATGTACATGGAGGTAACCCACAACCTGAAAAGAAGGGGGGGGGGGGGGGGGGGGGGGGGGGGGGGGATGATATAAGCGGATGCTGAAGCAAATCTAAATAAAGTAACCCAAACTAAAACCATAGTCAAAATAATACCTTCTCGCGCGTTCATTACATTGCTTTATTTATCGAGTTACATGCAGCCTTGCACGAGGTTTATGAAGTTATGCGACGTGTGTGTGGGTGTGTGTGTAGAATAATGAATTTATGTTGAAAACTGAGACACAGCTAGAAGGGGAGGAGAAGGAAGAACACACAGCCCCATGTTTTATTTCACTAGCAATCTAGCATCACACATAAATTCTCATCTCCTACCAAATAACTTTTCACCCCTTGTATTGGTCAACAAGTACGGAGCAAAAGAGAGGAAGTGGGGAAGAAAAGTAAAGAAACAAAATAGGAAAGGGACTTCAACATCACAGCAACATTGGTTTTTGGCAAGGGAAATAGCCGAGGTATTGTCAATCCTGTAGTAACCGAGTTTCCTTCTTCCTCCTTCCTTGCAAGTTCCTTCATTAGATTCTTGAGCCACATTGCCTCTCAACTGCTTCACTTAGAGCTGTGTACTCAGCTTCCGTAGATGAGTGGGCAATGTTTTTTTGTTTGCTGGAACACCATGACATGGGTTTGGAACCAAGGAAAAATAGATACCCGGATGTGCTTCTTCGATCCTCTGCACAATCTGCCCAATCACTATCGGTGTATACCCCTTTAACTTGAACTCTTAATCGTGACAATACATGAGTCCGAATGCTTTTGTTCCATTCACATACCGCAGAATTCTCTTGACAACTGCCATGTGTTTGATTAAGGGTACTTGCATGAATCTTGAGACAATGCTAATGGCATGCTCAATATCCGGCCTGGTATTTGTCAAGGAGATGAGGAAGCCCACTGCACTTTTGTATTGTTCTAGATCTGTTTTTTCTTCACCATCCTCCTTAATAAACTTTTCACTTGTGATCATAGATGTGGCTGCAGGTTTTGAGTTTAACTTGTTGAAGTGGTTGAAAATATCCTCTGCATATTTGCTTTGTGTGATGATGATGTGCTGAGGAGTTTAGAGGATTTGAATGCCCAGAAAATATCGGGACAGATCCAAGTCAGCCATACTAAGCTTGGTTTTGATATACTGTCTAAATTTAGCAATTAATGTGGGACTTGATCCTGTAATCAGGTCATCAACGTAGACATAGAGGATGATCACATCATTTTTTTTCTCTTTTTACATACATAGGTTATTCTGAGATGATCTTGAGGAAGCCATGCTCCTGGAGGTTTGAATCGAGTTTGGCATTCCAAGCCCGTGGGGTTTGCTTCAATACATATAAAGTTTTCTTTAACTTGAGCAATTTATTCTCCTCTCCTTTAATCTCAAAACTTTCAGGTTGACTTAAATAAATTTCCTCATCAATGGTGTCAATGAGAAATGCAAATTGGACATCCATTTGGTACACTGGGAATTGGCTATGAGCAACAATAATGAGGAAGAGATGGATGGATTCAATCCTATCAACTGGGGAAAAAGTCTCAGCATAGTCTATGTCAGCATAGCATTGAGTCAAGGTTTTGAGAATTTTTAATACAATATTTTTCTCATCAATTGTATCTCCATAATTTTTTATTTGATTGGTAAGAGTAGTGATACGAGATATGAAAGAATGAGTATTATCTTCTTCCAACATCTTGAGAGTGTCAAATTCCTCCTAACATTATGAAGTTTTATAGATATTACCTTGGCTGATCCTTAATATTCAGCTTTGAGGGCATCCCAGGTTTCCTTGGCAGAGCTAACACCAATGATCTTAGGGAAGACGATGCTACTAATGCCATGCTGGATATACCACGAAACTTTTGCATATTATTTTTGATTTTTTGATAGAATTTTTAACTTAGCTTGATTCCATGTTTCAATGGGGGACTCCACTGAAGGTTGAGGATAACCGACTTGCACGAAGTCCCAAAGATCCCGAGACATCAGCAATGTCCTCATGTAAATGTGCCAAAAATCATAGCCCTCTCCTTCAAAATCGGGAACACCATTTGGGGAATAGTTGAAGTTGTTGCTAGAGTAAACCATATGATGAACCTCAACTAAAAATGTTGAAATTTGTGAAGTGGAAGTGGTTGATGGGCAGGCCGGGCGGCCTGAGCGGACATAGCCGGCGAACTGGGCGGACTGGGCGGATGCTGTTATGCGTCCTGGTGTTAGGCCTAGTTGGATTTGGCTGTTCTTCTGAGCGGCCTGTGCGGGCTAAGTTCGCGGTGTTAAATTTTCTCAACGTGGTCAGCAAGATAGCCCAAACGCCAAATTAATATCTTCGGAACTACCCAGTTCGCACGTTGAACCAGCGGAAACCAAGGAACAGAGGTACAAAGGTTAATCCCAACAAACAATGTAAGCACAAGCATGTCTATTATTCATTCACTTCTTTACACCGCGAGGCATACATAGCGAGACATGATTTCGCTAATATAACAGCTGAAAACAGAAAGCACCAAAAACAAGCCGGGCGGACAGCACGGAGTCCACCGAGACCGCGAGGTCGCCGAGGTCGCCGAGTCCGCTGAGATCGCCCAAGCTACGCTGCAATCCGCCGAATAGCCACGGAGTCCGCCGAAGCCGCGAGGCCGCGCGGACACACCGTTATTCGCCTCCTGCGACCTGAACGAACTGAGGAACACCCCTACCCGCCTGAACGGCGGACAGGTTATTGAAGCTGGCAAAGATGAAACAGAACTGACAAGCCGCAGAGCGACCTCCTGCTGAGTCCGCAGAGACCGCACACTTCCAAGTACTTGGCCGAAGTCACAGCCAAACTCCTGGCTCCTTGAAGCTATCCGCGCGACCTGCACATAGCAAACCGTCAGCCTGAAACAATCCGCGCGGACTGACAAACACAGACCGCAGCTCTTTGCCCAACCCAACTTACTGTTCACTCAAGTTTCCTTAGGTTACTGTAGATGTGCCAGGGAGGTCCTATTTATAGGCAAGATGAGGAGTGGGGTCACCGCCCAAGAGATAGTGACACCGCCCCAGCCCGCGCGATAGCAAACCTCCGTCCGCCGAGTCCGCATGGACTTAGCCGGATACCAAGGAAAACCGCCAGGAGTAAAGCAATCATTGACGAACCCTCTCCAGTCCGCCCAAGCTATGCGGACAAGGCATCAGCCCGCAAAGCTCCAACCACTGCAGGACAGCAACCCCCTTCAATGGCAGTCCGCACAAACCCGAGGCAGTCCGCAAGACTCACACCTCAATCCGCCACAAGTCCATGACCAAAGGCAGACAGCAACAGTCCGCCCGGTCACAGCGGACTTGGCGGATACCGCGGACACCATGGTCTTGACACAAAGTGTGACCAAGTCCAAAACCATCAAAGGCCAATGCGAGCATGGCGGACACAAACTCCCGTCCGCCAAACACCCTAGCACAGACCGCCATCAGCCCTCGAGCTCCTCGCACTCCTGTCCAATGCAGCAGCCATCCCCGGACTCCAAAACCAGTCCGCCAATCGATCTCCACAGCAAATCGCTTGCTGTGCCACCAGAGCTCGACAAGGCCTCAGCCAAGCTCTAAGCCCAGTCCGCAACAGCCCACACCGCGGATACTCCAGTCCGCAAGCTTCCCGCGGACATGAGCCAACCCGCCTAACAGCACAAGCTTGCACCCGCGGCCACTGAGCAATGCACCAGTCCGCAAGCCTCCATCCGCTCATGCCGCTCCTTGGCAAAGCCAATCAGCAAACACCCTATCCGCAGAAACCAGGCCGCATAGTCCGCGAACTCAACCCGAGCAAACCGCCTCAGAAGAACACCGGCTTTACACTAGACCTTCCAAGGCCCGCACATCACAGTCCGCCCAGTCCGCCTAGTCCGCCAAGGCTGTCCGCCCTAGGCCGCCCGGCCTGTCCCGTCACCCACTTCCACTTCACAAATTTCAACACTCCCCCTTGAAGTGGGAAGTGGTGACCAAGCCCAGCAAGCTGCGCAAGCGTTCAAAAGGCCCCTTCGACAGTGGCTTCGTGAAGATGTCAGCAAGATTATCTTCACTCCGAACATGCCCGACCAGCAGAGACCCCTCCAACACCTTCTCCCTGATGAAGTGATGATCAATCTCTATATGCTTGGTCCTGGCGTGACACACTGGATTGTTAACCAGTTGAGAGCACTCTCATTGTCACCTCGGAGTAAAGTAGGCCCTTGCACTTCTTCATGAACATCTCTATAAGCCTCCTCAACCAAACGGCTTCCCGAGCAGCCAAGGCCGAAGCCTTATACTCCGCCTCCGTGGTTGAAACCGACACGAGTCCTGCTTCTTGCTACACCACGAGATGCTAGCTGAACCGCAAGTGAACACATAACCTGAAGTAGACCTTCGATCATCTGAATCACCGCCATAGTCAGCATCCGTGTACCCGAGCAACACAAACTCCGCGTCCCTTCTATAGAGGAGTCCCATGTCAGAAAAAGCCTTGTCATACTTCAGAATTCCCTTTGCTGCCACTAGATGAGATTGCCTTGGTTCAGCCATATACCGACTTACTCGGCCAACATCATAAGCAATATCCGGCCTTGTAATCGTCAGGTAAATCAAGCTCCCAACAAGAGCCCTGAACACCAAGGGATCATGAAGAACCCTTCCCTCATCTCGTCGAAGCTTCAGCCCAGATTCCAGTGGAGTAGAGCACTTCTTCCCTTCGCCCATGCCGAACCGCTTCACAATGCGATCAGCATACCCTCTCTGGCTAATGGGAACCCCGCACTCCTTCCTCTCCACTTCAAGACCGAGAAAGTGATGCAACTCTCCCAAGTCTTTCATCTCGAAGCGTATAGCAAGCTCAGCCCTAAGCCTTGCTACTTCCCCCTCTGAGTTCCCTGTGATGATCATGTCATCCACATACAGCAGGACCAAGACACGTAGCTCCCCCTTCTTCTTGACAAACAAGCTTGAATCCGAGTTGGAAGCAAGGTATCCACAGAATTACAAGTACTCTGCAATCTTCCCATACCACGCTCTAGGAGCTTGCTTCAACCCATAGAGAGCCTTCCTGAGTTTACAGACATAGTCCGGATGCTTTGCAGAGACAAAACCAAGCGGCTGATCCATGAAGATGTCCTTGTCAATCTCTCCGTAAAGAAAAGCATTCTTCACATCGAGTTGCCACAACCTCCATCCCTTGCTAGCAGCCAAGGCGATCACCACTCTTACAGAAGTCATCTTCGCAACTGGACTGAATGTCTCCTCATAGTCTTCTCCATACTGCTGTGAGAATCCTCTAGCGACCAGGCGAGCCTTGAACCGATCAATGCTCCCATCAGCCTTCTTCTTCAACTTGTACACCCACTTGCAAGTAACCAGAGTAATGCCATCAACCTTGGGCACAAGGTCCTAGGTTTCATTCTTCTTCAGAGCATCAATCTCTTCCTTCATGACATCTTCCCACTCCTTCACTCCAGTGGCCTCGTTGAAGTTTGCAGGCTCTCGCTCATCCAGAGGACCTGCAAAGAAGCAGGAGACAAAGCTAACTGCATTCCCATCACAGTATCGAGCCGGTGGCTTAACCACCCTCTTCGATCTCCGAAGACATGGCTCCTTGCTCACAGCTTCCGTTGCTTCTTCAGGCTCCACTCCTACCTGGGGCAAGCATTGAGCAGTGCTCCCCCTGCTTCCTGAGCCAGAAGGCTCAGCCTCGGAGTTCGAAGCAACAGGAGCTGCTGGTGAAACAGCAAGCTCCTCTTCTAAGCCTTCAGCAGCCTCCACCGGTGCTTCATCAACCTTGCTACTTCCGGTTCTCCACCGAGCCACCTCCATATGACGTCAGCTCGTCAAAGACAACGTCTCTTGACACCACGAACTTCTTCATCACAGGGTCCATGCATTTCCATCCCTTCTTCCGCTCATCATAGCCAACAAAGACAAGTTTCCTTGCCTTCGCATCCAGCTTTGTCCGTGAAGCATCCGGGACATGCACGTAGCAAGTTGAACCGAACACCCGAAGGTGTCCAACACTCGGCTTCTCCTTCAGCAATAGCTCAACATGAGTCTTCATGTTGATAGGGCTGAGTGGCATCCAGTTGATAACATAAGCAGCACAAGATATTCCCTTCGCCCAAAAGGACCTTGGGATATCTTTCGCATGAAGCCAACATTTGCAGGTCTCCGTCAGATGACGGATCTTCCGCTCCGCTACCCCATTTTGTTGTGGAGTGTGAGCACAAGTAAGCTCCCGTTGGATCCCGTGCTTCCTGCAGAAGTTAGAAAACTCAGAGGAGACAAACTCACCCCCATTATCAGTTCTAAGCTTCTTAATCCGCAAGCCAATCCGGCCTTCTACCAACTCCTTAAACTCCATAAACAAACGGAAGGCTTCCAACTTCTCCTTTAAGAAGTACACCCAAGTATACCTTGAGTAGTCATCAACCAAGACAAGCATGTATCTGCTTCCACCAAGGCTGACAGTAACGTTGGTCCCATCAGGTCGCCATGAATACACTCCAGTGGCTTCTTGCTCCTTGTTTGTGATTTATCAAACAGAAGGCGATGTGCCTTACCGTATTGACAGCCCGACAAACATGCCATCACCAAAGGAGGACAACTTCGGCAACCCCCTCACCAAACTTCTACTCGCCATCGCCTTCAGCTTGTCCATGCCAACATGACCCAGCCTCTCATGCCAGATAGCAGCGCTATTATTGGCCCTCATCTTATCAACATAAGCAACTGGAACTGGTGGGAAAGAACAAACAAGTTCTTCACCTCCTCCCAACATGAGCAACATCAGCCTTTACCGCTGATACGTTGCGAAGGAAACCTCACGTCTGTTGGCCCAAACAGAACGTGAAACCAGCGTCCACCGCATTGGTCACGAGAAGAGGTTTTTCTTCATGCCCGGCACGTGATACACACTCCTTAACGTGAGGGCCCTGATCACTACCCAAAGACATGACCCCCTCTTTCTCTACTGCATAAAACAATATATCAGCAGTGATAATAGCTTCATTACCTGAGTAAGCCTGCATGGAGGTGAACTTCGATTTGTCTCCGGTGAGATGATGACCACACCCGGAGTCCACGACCACTCGCTGTTGAAGTCCTCAGCAGACAAGGCCCCACGGACACAAAGTGCCCGTCATGAGAACCGCTCCGCCCCATTCTGCTTCTTCACT